>CM026278.1:17142694-17296624 GCA_014851415.1 Cnaphalocrocis medinalis
GGTTGTAACAGCGCCAAAATATCGGAAACCTAAAAATAAGGTGCACGGTAGCAATCCCGTTACAAACGATTATAATCATCAAGTTTTTCTTGCAATTACTGACAAATGTTAACAACAAGTTTTTTTTGACCGGTAAATTTACAAAAATCTATTAGCAGCGCTAGTGAATAGCACGCTTATCTTCGCTTCCCTTAACCTTAGGGACGGATGTAACCCAGCGGAGACGGATAGCGGCGACCTCCATCAGATACCTTCTACTTGCAGACGTTTTTATTTCGGCCGTGTTATCGAGCTCAATTTCAACGAGGGCACATCTTCCCTTCATTCGTTGATAACCAAACGTCCCTTCATTATAATTGGTAGGTATTTTAATATCCTTGATTTGTTTGGGATCGTTTTGTTTTATTCAACGGGATGTTCAGCATTCATTTATATTAATTCCCTCTGCTTAATTAATAGGCTGTGATATTGATGTTGAATGGAATACTACGCTTTATTTGTAGTTATTTGTAAGGGAAATAATACTTATTAGTATTGAATCACCTCCATAGCGCTGGGGTTATCGGTTAGATTCTTAGTAGAGTCAATAAAAAAATACTTTTTTTTTCTAAATTGTCATCGGCAGCTCATGAATAGTCATTTTAGGCGCGATTCGAACAATTTTCATCCGAGGATAAATCTAGGTATGATGAACGTTCCGATTTGTATGAAATGAGTCTTATAGGTACCTACCATAAATTTACTGTTTGATAAAAATTAATCGAATTTGCATCTTATAAGAATATAATGAATTTATAAATAGCGGTCTGTGTGAGCAAGGAATTTCCGATTTGGAAAGCGAAGTGAGTTAATCTCCTGCGAACTAGTAGTGAGCAAGCAAATTACTTTCAAAATATTTTGGAAGCTTAAATTGTAATTAAAGTAATGAAAGTTAAAGTAGTGAAATTATTCTTCGTCAATAAAATTCTTTCTTTTTTCGAGCTTCGCGTTTTCTTAAATTAACGTACCCCGTATTATATTGGTATTTTTTTCATTAGGTAAATGATGATTCGGTTAATTTTTCATTTTTCTGTGTTCTCTTTGGATGCGACTTTAATCTTAAATATTGGCCACCAGTTTCTTGAATTTTTCTCTTCTCTTTCGCTGGATTGAAGAGTAACCAGTGTGGAATAAATAACACTGGTTATTCTGGTCCAGTCCCGTATCTTCCTTCCACTTATATTTAAAAATCAAAATATACTGTACCAATTGTATCTTAGCACTTTTTATTAAGTGTGATAATAACTTGTCACCGCAGTACTTTAATGGTAATATAGGTAATCCAACTTTTCTTCGAACGTAAGGGACTGCCATAAAAATTCCCCCAAAGAAACTCTAAGTCGTTAGTTTTTTCTTGGCTTCAGAAGTGAGACCTCCCCGCGATTACCGCGGCATCAGAGACGGCCATCCATCATCGTATCATCGGATCGTTTGTCAACTGCTTTATCCTCATTACAAAAACATATTGCCGGCTCTTGGTGGCTTTTGTGACGTCATACGTCTAATTATACACCGTGCATTTTTTGGACATCTTCATCTATCTGCTATACTATTTACTAGTGGCTCGTCCTCACTTCGCTTCGGGACAGTAGCTCCACTATCTACCAATAGATGGAGTTGGGCGCTGATTGCATCGTGCAAGTGTTTCGTATTTTGGGTACACCTATAAGCCCTGGCGTGGAATATGAGATTGACCTCTTTATGAATAGTATAGAAGATAAAGAGATTAATCTCACAGTCACCGCTAAAGCTTATAATGTGAACTGAGAAGGTGATACATGCGTGATGTAATCTACTCCCAGCGCCATCTGTCGGTGCTTGTGTAAGTTCAGTCGTGAAACTATGTGAGAGCAGGTCACCCCTCTTTGGTATGGTACACTGGGATTTACTACAGATTTATCCTCTATCTGCTCGTCTGCCACCTATCCATACTAATATTATAAATGCGAAAGTAACTCTGTCTGTTACTCTTTCACGCCAAAAGTTCTAAACGGATTTAAATGAAATTTGGTATACAGATGATCTAGACCCTGAGAAAGGATATAGGCTACTTTTTATTGTGAAAAGGGGGTTGTAAGGGGTTAAAAGGGGGTAAAAAGTTACTTTTCCACGCGAACGAAGTCGCAGGCGGTCGCTAGTAACATATAAAAAAGAATAGGTAACAATTGGTCGTATCAGCTTTAAATTTATATAATAAAATACGAACTCCTAAAACTCGTAGCTAAATAAGGTTTATCAGTCAGTCAATTTAAATAATGATTACTTAGTTCTTAAAATGCAACTAACTTACGTGATAAACCTGTCTAAAAGTTGTTCTAACACAAATCTTGTTTAAACGGAACATGTAGTAAATCCTTGTAATGGGTGTCATAAACAGTAAAAACAGTGTAATATAGTAGGAACACGGTATAAAGCATCATACATTATTTACTTACGGCATCGTCCTGTTAGCAAGAAACTGACATACGAGCCTCCGACATGATAGGAACGTCATAAACAAGATTGTAATATTTCACAGGGCTGCCTACTGCCATGCAGGTGCCAGATGCCTTGTCAAAAAAGTGCGAAAATTGTGCTAAAAATAGAAAAAAAATCAAATACATTTTTTATGCATTTTCATGTAAAGATGCGTAGCGGAGGCACAATCAGGGGATGAGGGGTTAAAAGGTAAGCAGCGCAGTTGTGATACTATTGGTGTTTCAGGTGTCATCAGGTGATCCGTCGGCTCGTCTGCCATCTATATCATAAAAAAGATCACATTTATTTTGGAAAATGTGATTCCATAATTAATTTATCGCAGTCCAATTGCCTTCAGCCAGCAGCCGCTAAATTAGCTGTCTAGCCTCTTCGCTAAACGAAGTCATTTTATTTATGACCTAAATTATATTCAGCGTTGATTACAAGATTTAATCAACTGGTTTGCTAATTGTTCAGACGATTCATACGATAGGGTGATATGATTCGTTAACTGAAATTTAAAAATTTGAATTTAGACTTATGGGTGACTAATTTCACTTGTGGGTTTTAGACTTAACGATTTTTGCTAAACTATTTAACAACTTTTTCGAATGCAAAAAAAAGTGTGACATTAACAGTTCGCTGTCTGTAAGATCAATTCGATTTATAAAAATAGTGCAAAATCACTAAAGGGGATGAGTTTGCAACTCTGAATGCTACCCTGCCTAGAAACACGAGAAACGGCGTCGAGCATAAATTATTAGCCAAGTACAATATTAGACACGAAAGTTTTACTTGTCGTAAATTCCTTCTATATTACTTTACCTCAGAGACTCCCAAACTTTTTAGTGATTTATTTGCATTACTTACAAATACCAAATTTTGTTTTTATATCGAATCACTTGGTCGAAAGCAATTATAGCCGCTCAAGGACATCTGCAACATTAGTGGGGTTGGTTGGTGGAAGTACGCTGCCAAACTTTTAACTCCCTTTAACCTCGATTAGACCTTCGACACAGCGCAAACGCTGCTTTACGCCGGCTTTTTTGTGAAACTCTGATATTGCCGACCCATTCATGACGAAGCATTGCTCTCCGATGACTCGATAGCCGTTTTCTATAGTAAAATAATAAACGAATTAATTCATATTACAACTCATACCTTTCTGACCGGATTCCGTACTAAGTACTAACAAACACTAATTGCCCTACGGATCGGTCAAATAAAAGATAAAAGGAGTGAATGAATTAGTTATTTTGTATTAGTGATAATACCTAATATGTAGTTTTCTATTGTTATTATGATATGAGCAAGATTAGCAGATACACTACGGAGGTGATAGTCAGCAAATTGCCGGAAATCCGCAACACCATAGGAGTCCCAACTGTAATAGTATTAATCTTTAAATATTCTGGACCTGGGAAAACTCAGATCAGTTATTGCTTTACGCCGGTTTTCAGCCAACTTACAAAGTTAAACTCGATGTTTGATTATCAAGTTAAAAGTCATCGCTCTTTTTTTAAACGAAATATCAAATTGATATTATGTCTGACATTCTATAATTTACCTCTATAGTTTGGGAACCCCTGACTCACCTCATATCAAGTGTTATTTGCATAGACGGAGCCTCGCAGTTTGGTAATAAAGCGAAACATACTTGCGTGGAATAAACTTCGGAGAATGTAATCATATCAAAATGAGAATTGCAAAAAGCCAGAGGTATGCCTGCCTGACTGACAGAAGGGTGTGTTATAATAATACGTAAGATATGAAATTCTTGTTTTTTTATTAAGTGCCGAGGCTACCTTATAAAATAGTACCAAAAGCTGCTGTTCCTATATGAAATAGAATTTTATTAAATTTTCATCTGTGTATGAAAACATTCATTCATCAACTTGACAGAAGTCCTCTAAAGAGGGAGGATCGTCCAACTCGTCCCAACTATCGGGATACTAGGCGAAGATTGGGTTACCATCCCTATATGGTTCAAGTTCTAGCCATTCGCACGAAGCGCTATGCAAGATCCTTTTTGATGCGAACAGCCAAGGAATGGAACTCTTTACCCGTCGATGTATTTCCTAAACAGTATAACCTAGACCTCTTTAATCCAAGAGTGAATAGGCTTTTCACCTTAGACCTCATCTTCACTTAACATCAGGTGTGATAAAGGTCAAATGCTTGTCTGACGTAGTATAAAAAAAAACTTGCCAGTTTTTTGACACCATCTGGGGCTGCTGGCTGTATGTCGACTGGCACGAGAAAATATTAGTATTAGTGTGTCATCCAACGCAGTAGCTGGCGATTACTGTCACTATTGATAGAACTTGCGGCAAAGCGCCGTGCCCACAACCCCAACCGCAACGGCTCAATTCACCTGCAATCAAATGTGGATGAACTGTTCATTCCCGCATAGGACTTTACAGCTACAAGCGTAGCTGTAATGTCACATCACGTGAATTTGCAACAGATGTTAAAAGGCATAATATGATGATGATGATGAAAACATTAGCTATTTACTTTCGACCACTGTAAGTTTGTTTTGCCTAGTAGTTTGCATGCCGAGATTACGTTCATTCTTTATGTAAGTATACATAGGTAGATACAGCAGGCTGTATGTTGGTAAATCCAATAAAAAAATATGTTCAAAACATCGTTATTCTTCACAACTTTAACCGCGCACAGAAAAAAATTGTATGAGCTTCAATAGAAGCAATAGATCATTCACGGTATCATATGGTATCATCAAAATGATAACAGTTTCAATAGAAGCAATAGGTTAGACACAACTTGAAGATCTTCATGCAAAGTCGGTGAAATATTGACGTGTGATGCCTCTGATTTTGTAATGAACTTGAGTAGTGGAGAATACTATCTACAGAGGTGCCGTCGCGTCGGTTTGTTTGCTAGATGAAATGTATAAAAAATAACACAGGCATTTATAATTTTGTATACTTTGAAATATTTGTCTGAGAACATGATTCACCCGTCTAAAAACTTTATAATATTCGTACTAAGTGTGAAATACGCATACACTGAGCTAAGATTCTGTCATAAATCAAAAACAAACTTCCCTGTTCCGCGCCACGCGTGACAGTAAAGAGATGGTAATGAGGACCGCGTGACACGTCGCGTGACGCGCTCATTACCGTCCCGCGAGCGTCCCGCGCTCAGCGGTCCGGTTTGCCGCCGGATTTATGACGGTGTGGTTGCACAAACCAGCTGTTGCTAGCTGTGTGCAGAATATTAAAGTTGAACTTATTTTAAATGGCTGAAGACTTTTCAAGCTAATTTTATTCAGAGTGGGAATATATCCACCACCCTAGGAGCTTGGGGCAAAATATACGCCATCGCAGCATTGGCCTAGTTAATTTACTTATATTGTCTTAAAAAGTGCGTTACTTCGCAAAATTACGCATCCGCACTCCTTCTGGTGTTGTTGATGTCCATGGGCGGCGGTGTTCACTTACCATCAGGTGACTCGCTTGCTCGTTTGCCTTCCTATAATATAAAATAAATCTCTACCACGTACTCAAGTGACCCGTTTGCATGTCTGTTTGCCTCTAGCATAAAACCAAAACAAAAAGATCTAAATTGTAATGTTTAGCTACCTTGATAAATATTTTTTCTTTGCTGTTCTTAAAGCCACCTAATAGGTGTAGCGAAACCAATGTGAAGTCAATATCTTAGTTGGTCAACGCAAGTGGGTCACCTAACATCTACAAAAAAAAACCTACCACGAAACGAAACCAATCCATGATGGTAATGAGGTAGACGAAGTAATTTTTTATCTTAAATTAACAACAATATTATTGGCTTATCACCTTCCCCATCGCCATTAAAGGTGAATTCATAATTTATTCCTGACAAATGTAGTCTGTCAGTAGCTTCATTGTATTCCCAAAGTGGTATTTATTAACCACTCGTCCACAATTTAACCTACATCCGCCGTAAACATTTATGATTGATGCTTTTCCAATTTCACGCCAATACCTTCTGATAAATTACCTACACTATTTTGTATTTATCTTCGTTGGTGCTAAAATTTTCCATTTTAAACTATGACTGAAAGAAAATAACTAGCTAGGATCTTATGCAGTGTGTCAAAAGTCAAAAAAATCACTCAATCACGTGATACAAATCTGAAAACAATTTAATAATTTGTCTTCTAATCATGCATTTATTTCCATAATAATGCGTTTTTTATAATAAGAATTATATGCATTAGAAATAAATCGATATGAATTATAAACTTTCGATGACAACCGCTACCAGATAATTTTTGTTACCTTAACATAATGATATATTAATGTTCGTGTTGTCAAACCTGACGGCTGACAGACGTCATCAACTGATGCTTTGTACCTTTGTTTTGTACTGTTCTGTATTGCTATATCTTTTGTGTTTATTTTTGTATGTTTTAGATAGGTATTGTACGATAAAAAAGTCCTAGGCCCTAGCCGAACCTGCATACATTTTAAGACACCACTTTTAGCGCAAAATTTGACGCAACAAATAAATTCCATCTCAAAATTTCATTTCAAATAATTCATAACTACGTATATTAAATTACTCTTGTGTCATTTCATTCCGTTTGGCTCAAAGGAAAGCTAAGTTAAACGTTTATAACTTTGCGTATGTAACGTACCTATTTGAGCTTGAACGTTAAAAATTAAGTCTGTTTTGACAGCGACATAAAGAATATCAAAAGTCAGAACCAAGTGAAATATAGCGCTCTATTTGGATAGTTCCTTTTGCCACCTGTCAGACTTAAGTTTGACATGTCTGTGAGAAAGGTTCAATCAGCGGAATGTTCGAGGTAATAGATAGCTGTGTCACAATCAATACATGTAAAAACTCAGTATTTGCTGATGATAATAGTTGAAGTGAACGCTCTGCTCGCTAAGAATTTCGGATTGCCAATAAAAAAAAATTAAAATAAATAAAACCCGACAGCCTGAGCTGAGCGACTCTATGTCGTCACAGCTATTGCGAGGCATCTCAGCTGTTAATGAAAAAAAAAAGGTTCAGTAGTTTCCGAAATTAGTATGAGCAAACAGATAAACAGTTTATTAGCCTAATGAAAATCCATACGACCGAACAAATCTTTGTCGAAAATAAAAATAACCGCAAAATAAAATGGTTTATTATTAACATTTCAACGATTCTAACCCCATAGGATATATTTTTTGAAACACTTTTGGATGTTTGTGAATTATAATCATATGCTATTATATATTATGACACTCAAATTTTCTTTTTATCTAGTTGCTTAGAATAAGAGTTATTATTCTAAGCCTAGTTGTCTATAAGACCAAATAGTTTTTGAGATTAAGCCTTTCAAAAATACTGCGATCTCAAACCAACCTGATTTTTTTATAATAAATGCGCAAGAAGTAAAGCTTTATCATGTATGATGTTAGCCTAATGGATAATCCAAGTTTATGACCTTATATACTAGGTCAACATCATAAACAAGCCTACAAAAAATCAGGACTGGGTACCGGATTTGACTCACATTGTAAACCTAAATTTTACCGTACTTAAGTCCAATAAAATCCTACTCTGTAAGTATCAAAACCAAAAAAATATATAAATACTGCTGTATTTATTTTTTCATCAAACTGGATTGCATGGCTCTGTACCAAAGTTTTCGAAATAATATCAGACTACGGTTTTCACGCTCGAACACACACTTTATTCATAAGACTTTGTCTAAAAGAAAAACTCTTGCTGCTCAGACATCAAACCACTCATGCTGAAAACCTTTTTATTATTAAAAACAAAACTGTAATGTTAAACAAAGAATAATAAAGAATTGCGAATAAAAGTTTCAAATAGGATAGTCTGTCTCATTGAACTGTGTGTGTATCCCTTTTACTATGTTTAATATCAAAGAAAGCCATGTTTAGGAGCAAGAGCCGATTTTCGCTTGTAAAAAACTCCATTGCGGTATTTTGAACCCTATTTCGTTGTGAGATAGTTGACAGTGATAGTTCAGCTTCGGCATATGTTGGCGCGAGGAGTAACACTTGTACAGAAAAGAGGGGAAATGGAACGTGTGATATGTAGATTGCGTGGTCTTTTGACGGTTACAGATATTATTGCGGCGGTTCGACATTGTGCTGTAATGGAGCGCATCGATTTGTCATTTTTCTCCTCTATTTGTAGTAAATGTCGAGGGTTGGCTTGTAGATTATGTGCTTACGACGGCAGCTCAATAAAGGAGTACACGCTTGGTATAAGTGTAAATATTTTGGAACTGTTTATTATGGTTTTCTTTATATAAAAAGATTAAGTTATTTAAATGTTTTAGTTTTTGTGTCAAAATGAAAACATAAAGCAGTAGCATGAAAATTATATCTTTTTAAATAGTAGAGATTATCTCCAGGCATATTCTTCATTGTGCGTGACTTACCCTTCGAACAAGATTAAAATAAGGATCCAGGATTGGTTAAGATGGTTTTTTTTATAGTATAGAAAGGCAAACGAGCAAGCGGGACACCCGATGGTAAGTGAACACCGCCGCCCATGGACCTCAGCTACACCTTAGGAAGGTACAGGCTCGTTTCTTGAAGATTTGGATAATGAAGCGACTGCCGTCTGACCTTCATAGCCCTTGGATAGGAGAACCATAACAAAAATATATAAAAACTGCTGTACAATTATTATATCAATAAAATTGTGGATATTGACAAACTATCCAAAACAAACGTGTTTCAACACCACACCGAGAGAATTGTAGAAATATGCACATCCTAAAACTTCTCGGACAATCTTGTGATTTAGGAATGACGAACTGCTTCCATTTATCATTACACTTCCTTAATACAAAAAAAAAACAACAACAATAATGGTAATTTAATATCATCTGCTCCCAAAAGATCTCATAATTTTCCAATTCATTGTTTACAATACGCTCGGACAGAAAGAAATGAGAAACCCCGTCCAAATATAATTACAAAAACAATATTACGCATTAAGGAAGGGAATCTTGCCCGCCTTGTATAATTGCGGCCATGAGATTACCCCGGTATAATAAGGCGCTGGCCTTATTCCCCTCCGTACCTATTTAAAATAACAGAAGGCACGCGCACTTTCTTTATCATTACCTTACCTCCCTTTATCATTACCTTGACTTGAACCTTATCATTACCGGACTTGAAAGAAGACAGCAAGTTTGGGAGAGGTCTTAATATAAGTAAGTAATTTTCTTTGAATTTTACGCATATAATAAAATACTTTTAGAATATTCCCGCAGCCCGTATTTTAGTAAAAGGTCACACGGTACGCCATTGGTTCACCATAAATGAGGAAAGAGGGTAGAGGCCTTTTAAGCTTTTTGCATTTAGATTTTCACTCTTATATTTTCATATGTTATTGTGATAGGTGACAGACGAGTATACGGATCGCCTGATGATAAGCGATTGCCGCAGACCATAGACATCCGCAACACCAGTGGACCTTTTATAGATTCAAGTTTAATGACCGTAAGGCCGCCACGCTTTGGCATGAATGGGCTTCGGCCTTAGAAAAGACCGGCGAGAAGTGCCTGTGCTGTTTTGTCGAGTGAATGAAGGCACCGGGGGTCCGACCGGGGGTAAAAGATCAAACGGTTGGCAGCGTACTTGTGACTCCGCTGGCGTTTTTTAGGGTGGCTGCAATTGCTTACCATCAGGTGATCTGTCTGCTCGTCTGCCTCCTATCACAAAAAAAAGTAGCTTGGCTGGATTACTTTCGACAGTTATTGTGTGCGTTACCTAACTAAGGATAATATTGTAGCTACTTATTCATTTTCATCGAAAAATGTTACGTCAATTTGGACATTGTATAAACGAATAAAATGTAATGTACCTTTACTATATTTCAGTTTGGTTGATAACTAAGTATCTATATAGACTATGTACCTACCTACCTTAGATAAACGCGACCCGAAATCGGTCGCATGACCCGCCCGCCCTTCGTAACGGTAAAAAACCTTATATTTTTTCTATCTTGAAGACGATCCACCATCTAAATCTTCCCCCAAATCGAAGTCTCATGGCGAAGAGCAGCCACCATCTATCATCCGGGCACCTTTTAATTCTCGGGGCATTTTTCACCGACTCATCCCCGTGTCGTTTATCAAGGGCCCCACCGGGTATTGTCTTGGGGCCAGAACCCATTTAGGTGTGTGCTTAAAGAAATTAGTTTAGTCACTAAATTTATTAGTGGTTCATTTTGCCCGGCGTTTGGGATTTAGGAGTTGCTCTTGGGACATTATCATAATTACTGATAGTGTCTTTACTTGACTGCCTCGGTGGCGCAGTGGATCGTTAAAGCGACGGCTGTGCTTAGAGTCCCGGGATGCATCCCCGGGTAGAGCCAAAAAGGACATGGGGATCTCTGGGCCCAAAGTTATCAAAATGAAAAGCATCCTCAAAAATCGGTTATATTTTTGTAAGAAACTCACAAAATACTAGATAATTTTACAATACAGAATATTAGAAATCTTAAAAACATCGTATAAAACTAAATCTCGATTTCTGGATTGCCTAGTTTTCCTAAAATGTTTGTAGCGAATTGTTATTATGAATCTTCATAATAAGGCATCTTTGATTTGTATAACACTCGAGCCCACAAACATATAAACCGGTTTCGGTTTCCTTTGTACCTGAGTTTTTCTGTTCGGAAATTCTTAGTGTCAGCCCGAAGTCTGGAAGTTGGCGGTCTTGTACCCCCTGCCTTGACAAGCATGTGAGATGTTGGTCCTGCGCTCGATCTCTCTTCGGTGGTGTCACACTGGTGTCCCATCGAATTAAGAGGGTAAAGGAATAAAGACGGCACTTGTGTTTGCGCGCACGCTTGAGCACTATAATAAATCTTGCGTACGTGGCTGATCGTTAAGATTGGTCGCCGTAGCTGAATATCGGTTTGAGGATTCATTTTATAGTGTTTTTATTAGATCGTAGATTCATTACGGAGGTCGTAGGTTTAAACGTGAGCATGTATCTCTGGATTTTTCAAATCTACGTGCGTACTTGAACTTTTATTTTGGCGGTGAGGGAAACAAACCTCGTTGGGAAACCTGCACTTCACATTTAATTTCTAAAATGAGTAACCAAGATAAAGTTTGTTTAGTTTCCTTGTAAAAGGTTGCGAAGTTTAGACGGCTGTCGCTTCTTTGTATTTATTTACAAAAACTACAAATTCTCAATCTGCCCATAATTTGATTCTGTTAAAAAATATGTCTTTAGTAAAACAAGACCATATTACATTTTCATGTCCTAAAAAGGAGCTATGGTGCAAATTCCACGTAAACGGTTAAATTCTTTTGTTCGCCGCAATTATTCTGTATAAAATATGACCAACGGTGCTTTACACGCGGTTCCGACAATTTTTCACTTCCCCCATTTTTCCATCTTTTTTTTTGTTTACAAACATGATGCGCTGTCTGAGAATGAAATTCTCTTCGAAATTAAATATGAGGCTTCAAGGGATTCCGTGGTTTTTAAACAGGGAAACTGTTGAAGTTTTTACAATAACATACGGTTAACACATCCTCCTTCGTTATTTTATCCGCAGGAGGAAGCGTGTAGCTTTTGAGAAAACAATGCGTCATGGGATTTTATATTTTAAATGAAACCTTGTTTTTAGGGTTCTGTTATGTAGTGCACCAGAAACCTTCATGGATTCGCCGTTTCTATCTATCTGTCTAGGTTTTATTTTTAGAAAGCTGTAATTGAACTTAAATATACCTACATGATATCGTTACACCATTAAAATCGTATATTTTTAATACCCTTTTCCTTTGTTCGTAACTGTATACAGGGTATTTTTTAGGTAAGTATATAAATTATAGATTTTCATAGTTATTTTCAAATAAAAAAAAAACTGAATGCAATTTTTAGTTCCTGTTCCTGTTCCCTACATAATGGTAGCCTCCCCGGAAGTCGGTTCAAAACAGAGTTTTAGGGGTCGGCAGTACCTTTGAATGTCCTTTGCAGTTGTCATGAGGCTTCGCTGATGCTTTATATTTACCATTAAACGAGCCGTACATTCGTTTGCCATAGTTATTTACTTCCTATTCACTAATCGTTCTAAAGCATCGAACATACAAAACAGTCCGCTTTTGACCACGGCTCTTGTAACGCAGTCGAAACGTCAATCAGTACGTACTATAATATACTTATATTTAAATATCCTCGCGTTTAGTCCCGTTTATATAAAGTATTTGTATAATGCAACGCGAAAGTTTCAACACATATCATACAAACGGAACCCTAAAAATAAGTAGGTAATACGAACACTTATTATTGATGCCCTTGTTGGCAAACAAGGTTAAGGCTTAGTCTTAATGAGCTGAACCAGCAAAAACCGGAGCCAGCCTACTTCAAAGACGATCAATCCCCAGGATGAAAGATTAACTACGGTTCTATCGAGCTTATCGCTGGCCGTTTCAACCAGAATCGAGAATGAACTCATTAGCCGGTAAAGGAGATAGCTCTTACGAGGTAGTGTTGTACAAATTATATCGATAAAAGATGCAGATATTACATTAACTTCAAAAATAAAAAGTTCGAAACAAGAAAAAAGTGTCTGCAAAAATAAGTAATAATGGATAACCGTGGTCATATACCGCTTTGATTTCAATTTGTAATTAAAATTAATCTGTTTGCTACACAGTAAATGGCATACGGCGTATAAAAAAGAGAATATATTTCTTGTCTCTTTTAAACATTTATACAGTAGCATCATCATCCATATCCGTTGAGAATGCAGATGAATATCTAAACCAAAATTCATTAGCCCTTATACTCTGAATATTCTACGATTATATACAAAGCGCTTATGAAGCGCTCTTCGTTATGCGAACTGCCGAAATGTAGAACATCCCGTATCTGTTTTCCAAGCTAATACTGCTTTAACGTCGTAAGACCCAAAAGCCTCATACGAGGCAAAAACAATTGATTGATATTGTGTCTGCTGCCTGGGCCTTACGACGTTAAGGTAATCTTGCTCTATCGTAAACTTCTTTTCAACTCTAGAGTTGAGTGTGATGCCAGAAGCATGTCGTAATTACAAAAAAAAATGGAATAATATTACTGAAGCAAAATTCAATAAATCATCCTTATGTAATATGAGAATTAAACTCAGTTTTTAAAACACAACGCTTTCTAGCAATATTTCACGGAGCCGCTTATATTATATGAACTCGAGCTTCATTAGCGTCAGATGATGAGATGAATAATGAACGCAATTTGAGTCCCTGCCGAGCCGAGAGACAAACTTTTAATCATTTCACAAGAAAAATACTGGGAACAAGTATTAGGATTTCTGTTCAACCTGCTTAATATGCTGACTTGAAAGATACTGATGTTGTGACCTGCAAATAAAACTATTATTTTATTAACTAGTGCCCCGCCCTGAACTGAACCAATAGATGGCGCTGGGCATCGATTACTTTGCGCTATCGTTACGTATTTACGGTTTACCTATAATCCTTATCATTATCTAAAGTATAGAAGAAGAAGATATTCGGAACCATGATAATAAGTAATTATATTGTTTTACTTAAATTAAAAATAAACCAGGGAACCTGAGCATAAATACAAATTCGTGATAAAGTAAAGTTAAAGTAGCCGCTTAAGAAGGTTCAAAGTCACTCAGAGGGCAATAGAGCCGGCTATGTTCGGATTCGGAGAAAATCTAAGCTCGCAGACATAGTCCAAAGAATTATGTGACTCAAGGCACGGCACATTGCGAGGAGAACACGGCTGTTGAGGTGGAAAGGTCATTCAGTGGAGGCCGCGTCGAAACCGTGGCAGGCCCCCAAAAGGTGGACGTCATACGATCTAGTGAGGGTCGCGGAAATCCCTTGGATGTGGGTGGCACAGGACCGATCTATGTGGAGAACATTGGGGGAGGCCTATGTCCAGCACAGGACGTCTATTGGCTGAAATGATTAAGATGATGAAAAGTTAAAAAGATACGGAGAAAATCAAATTTATTTAAAAGCTAACGTGTATGCAGGTCCTCCGGAGTTGTAGACGTCAATAAGCTGCAGTAATCGTTAACGATCAGGCAAGCTTCATTCGATAAAGTGAATTATTGTTAGTTACATCACTAAAACGCACACACTTATATGTGGCGCTCCTAAGTAATTTTTGTACAATACGGTTAATTTTCTCTTTGTTTCTCCAAGTGACCTATTCTCACTCGTCATTCCTGTAGAATTTTAAGTTAGGTCAGTTTTATTCAACGCCCCTTTGGTCTAGTGGTTTAAGTACCGGCCATGATCTCGGAGTCCTGGGTTCGATTTCCGGGTCGAGCAAAAGTATGTTTCTGATTTTTCGAACATAGCTCGGGTTTGAGATCACCAATCCGCATTAGGCAAGCGTGGTGATTGAGCTCAATGGGGATTGGTAAATGCGATGGAAGCCTTTGCCCAGCAGTGAGACAGTATATTATATAGGCTGATACTTTTACTTCACTTTCATTCTAAGGGTGCAATATATCAAAAATCAAATAGCCAAACATGACGAACCCTAATGGTTGTTTCGTAAGCTCATTCAAGCTGAAGTGTGCGTCACCGCAACTTAACCAGTCATTTCACACATCGGCGACACGACACGACACGCGTGGCGTTTGACACAATTGACTCGTCACAACAGTGGAGTGATTAATGACGTGTACACACGGTGTCACGTGGAGTTACCCTTTTGGGCGTTGGATCGTCTTTATGTCTGAGGTGTAAGTGCTATTTTTGCAAATGGTAACTGAATCTATCGCTTGTACTATCGCATCTGGGAAGTACAATCGTGTTTGGATATTAAATATGTACCTACGCAACTTTTTTAGAATTTTAATGCTTGTAGCTTACCAATTCTTCGTTCTGCATTAATTCCAAGTAGGTACAATTTCTGTTGTCCGATATCTGACCCCAAACTAAGGTTTTCCCTGGTTTCTCTATGCTATGTACCATAAGTAAGCAAGTAAGGAACCACAAACACCCAGACCCAACACAAATGTTTGTTGATGTGAGGGAATCGAACCCACGACCCTTGCGTCTCAACCGGCACTCAAACCATTGCGCTAAACGGGTCGTCAATATTGTTTCTTTAATATTGCTTTTACAGAGCTTTTTCTATAAGTTTTTATTTTGTTTATGCTAAATAATTTCTACTTTCTAAACTATCAAAATATATTTTTTATTGCGAGTAATAAAATTGGTACCTACAAGATTTTCTTACTATTAACAGATCGTATAATTTTATTGTCTTATGTAAATTTGACTTCAATAGTAAATTTTCCCTTAACAACTTATAATTTTATTTCTAAGTCTCTGATAACAGCTCAAGGATCCACAAAGCTACATCTCTATCTCTATGACGAGTAATACACAGCGTCATGACGAAGAGTGACAAATGACGTGTGAGGCGCCTGTGTTAACATCCCGGCGTCGAATTAACACGTTACGTCATCATTATAGCGATGGTGGTTTGATTTTATCGTCTCTATTGTCTGTTTGATTTTGAAACGAGGATTGGTGAATGCTATTAAAATAGCATTCGCAAGTGTTTTGATACAAAGCTACCTATATACAGTTCCATAAACTAATTTATCTAAACTCATCTCGGTACCAGTGAGGTTACTGATCGCCGGAAAAGCGTAGTAACCATAGTTGTATACCCTAATCATGGTCTACCTGGGCTCTGCAACCGGGAATTACACGCTTAGATAAGAAAAAATCATCATTATCATCATTTCAGCCAATAGACGGTCCACGGCTGGACATAGGCCTCCCCCAAAGTTTTCCACACAGATCGGTCCTGTGCCACCCGCATCCTAGGGACTCCCGTGACCTTCACTAGGTCGTCGTCCCACCTGGTGGGACGGATGCCTGACTGAGAAAGGTTGTTTTGTTAAATTCAACACAATATACTTTTCTTTTACGAATAAATTCGTTCAGCTAATGGCGTATATTTCCTATTCTTAATAAAATACAGGCATCAAAAGGCCGGATCCTCCGAGATACCTACAGCCAAGAAGGGTTAACGTGTCTGCGGGATTATAAAACGTCACGCCCGTGACGTCACTCTCGGGATATTTATTATTTTAGGTTAGATGAAATCTTTGAGAATTCTTGATGAAGAGCGTTCTACACAAGCGTGATGAAAGAGGTAAAGGTTTTTAAAGGATTTAACGAAAGACTGGCGAAAGACTGGCGAAAGCCGTTTCGAATTACACATTTTACTAAATCTGCTATTGCTGTAAGCTTCATAAAAACAAATGTATAATTTACTGAATATATGGTTATGATTAATCATTTTAGCGTCGAAACCTAACCTTCTGCTAACCTATAGGTAGACGTATAGTGTATGTTTAAGCCATTGGTTGGTTGGTAGTTTCACATTGACTTGATGTATCTTGGATGATTTTGATAATTGACAACACTCAAAGACTTGAAAGAACTTGATTTATTGATAACTTGCAAATGTGTGTACAATAAAAAAGCTGCTATGAACTAACTTGATGTTAACAATAATAAATAACGTTGACTCGTATTAGGTCCTACACTAAAGAATTATGCTAGCTTCTTGCAGTAAACTGTACTTCGTACAGTGTGTCTAATCAAAATATTTACCAAAACCTATTTTTAGATTTTCATTTCACCCTAAAGATAAGCCACCCACGCCACGCTTCCAAATATTTTTCCTAAACAATGTTTTCCAATGTCAAGTTATTCCCGCTCGCTCCCGCTGTAAGTGCTCGGATTTCTGAAAGGAAATAGAATTTTTGAGTGGACATTATCGTCGGCGAATCTAGTGCTTGAAACCTAGCTTCGATTTCCTCAAAGATAACATCGGGGCAGAAATTTCTGGCTTTCCGAATGAACAGAGTCAGGTTAGTTCAAATTGAAGTCGCTGATGCCACTTTTTTACGTTTTTTGGTGCTGAAAAGCGCATAGCAAAGTGAAAACAAATTAACTGGAGGCCATTCTCGGTTTTCGCCTTCTATGTTGAGTCGACTTCATGGAACGCCCAACTAATAGGAGAACACAGATTACAGCCGACATTCCTCATCTTATTCTCCTATTGGTTTATGCATCCCATAAAGTCGACTCGACATAGAAGGCGAAAAGAGCTGTATCAATCGATTATAGGTTATACTCGTAACTACAATATTGAAACCAAATTACAATACATTTCTAGAGTCTAATTTTATTAAAGCGACAGTAGCTCAGTAAATAAGGACGCTATCTTCCATGCTGGGGGTCGGGATTTGAATCCGAACATGTACCTCTGGATAATTTTGAATATCTGTGCGTATTTCTACCATTAGCTCGGCGGTGAGGGAAAACATCGCGAGGCAACCTGCACGTTTTAAAAAGTTTCTAAAGTAGGTAACTAAGTCACTCTAGAAATGTTAAAATAAGAAAATAATACAGCAAGTCTATCTTCTTTTTGGTATGGGAATGAGATTTGATTAAAAATAAGTAATACCTAATTTATCTGATTATGTCGTCATTTTTGGCGCAATGTTTTGAGCGCCAGTTGAAACACAAGGCCCGCGGGTCCGATTCCCGCACCAACACCAATGTTTGTTGATGAAACAGATATTTGTGTTAGGTCTGGGTGTTTGTGGTTCCTTCGTTGTTTCTGGTTTCCATAGCACAAGGGAAAACCTTAGTTTGGGACCAGGACAATGAATGTGATGATGTTGTTGTCTCAATAACTAAAGACTTTGTCTCAATTTTTGTCATTTGACGCCATTTCAAATTATCCATCAGGTTAGTATCCACCTCCTAATGATTTGCAAAATTCAAATTACTTAATAAATCTATCAAATGAACCAATCAACAATATGCATAGCTAAAACAGCGCTGCTTTTAAATTAATTAAAAAATACGGTCGTGTTGGAACAAAAACGCCAACTCACGTGATTGACGCCCGCGCAGGGGGGGAGGGGGGAGGTGGGTTTGATTAATTCGTTTAATTAAAAGTAGGGGTGATTGCTATGTGTGTATTTAGACTCACTCACCCACTGGATCTACCCTTGCGAACAAAATATTCGACGAACAGTTTTGGCAGCCTTGAGTTTCCGCTTTCCACGTGGGAGAGCCACGCTTCGGCATGAATTTGCCGGCTCGACTGGAGTGATACCACTTGTATACGTGCTTCACAGAAGACCGGCGTGAAGCAGCGCCTGCGCTGTCTTTCGTCGAGTCTATCACATAAAAAAGTGGAAATGTTGTCTTGCTACTACTTGCTCTGATTGAATTAAAAGAACTATCGAAAAAAGCAGACAAGCAGACGGATGGTAGTAAGCAATTGCCGCTTTGCTGATAGCTTCCCATTAGCAACCCATGCTCGTCCATTGCTGGACATAGGCCTTCCACAATGCACGCCACCGCTCCCGATTTTCGGCCACTCTCATCTAGCTCACTCCAGCCAGCCTTCGAGTGTCGTCATCCTATCTTGTAGCAGGGCGTCCAACACTACGTTTACCGAGTCGCGGTCTCCACCCTGTACCACATTTACCCTGTACACATTTTCCTGTACCCTTAAGAGCAAACTATAGAACAGGTTAAAAAATTAACACAGTCAGACGAAGAGCGAACTACCGACCTTGACACAATTCAACCGAGCTCCGACGGCTACAGAAACACTCGTAAAATATTCGCGACCACAACTCATCCAGCAACCACTCGAAAGGCAGATAATCCCGCAATATTTCACCGGCAACCCGAACGCTCATCTTAAAATTTATAGTTGTCTCCATTAATTACTCTTAAAATGCCACGAGGTTGTTTTGGCTGATGGTGAAAATTGAACTATGTAATAAACGAAAATCTTACACGAATAATCCACAGGAAAGACTAAGGTCACAGATAAAGCCCGAAGAATTGAGACGAAGCTCAACCTGCAGAGCAGGCCGGGTTCCGACGGAGTTATAGCAACGAGCCAGGACAGACAGACGGACAGACAGACATGATGAAACTATAAGGGTTCCTAGTAGACTACGGAACCCTAAAAACACCTTGTGAACGAATATAATATATTAAACGACTAAATAAACAACATAATATGACATTACACACCTACGAGGTGACCTCTAAAGCTATTCTAATACAATGATAATACCATAACGCGTGAAAACACTTTCGCTTAAACCTGTCAGGCTCTGACAACCCTCTCTACCCCGCGATAAGGGATGAAAAAGGTAAAATACACGTGGCGCGGCGCTAGTGGTCCAATTTCGGCGATTTTTATACCTGGCCGAGTGAGCTCCTGAGGGTTGTTGAACCCGCGCCTGACATGATCCTGAGGTAGAGTGACCAGGCATCTGGTGTTTTGAGGACTGTCCCGACTTTTTTTTTATGTGATAGGTAGCAGACGAGCAGGCGGATCACCTGGTAAGCAATTGCCGCCGCTCATGGACACCTGCAACACCAGTGGAGCCACAAGCGCGCTTTAACTTTGGCGCTTCTAAAATACAAAAGCCCATATTTTGTAAATTGAATTAAAACTTTACTTAGTTTTTGCAAATTTGACATAGTTCGTTTAATATAAAAGGTAGGGAGCCTACAAATAAATCAACATTAACATAACATCATTACATGGACCTGACTCAGAAAGTTATTTAGAAAGAAAAAGGGATTAAACTACTTCTGAGTAAACTCTTAACTCTGAAATTTTGTCACAAGCCCTATAACAATAAAAATACATCGTTCAATGAAATAGGATGCCCTATTTCATCGAACGAATTCTAGATAATTTCTATGGACGGCAAACATCAAATACCTAGTCACCTTAGCCTCGAAGAAACCTTTCCATCGGAACAGTAAGCACGGCGAGTCCCTACACCCGCGGGCACATTCTCACATTTCAATATTTGGCAGGGTTCCGCGGTCAAAGCAAAATAAAAAAAAAATTTGAAAAATCACTACACTGTCCTGGTCTTAAACTAAGGTTTTCCCCTTGTGCTATGGAAACCGGATACAACAAAGGAACCACAAACACCCAGATCCAACACAAGTTTTGATATCTTTTTCATCAACAAACATTTGTGTTGGTGCGGGAATCGAATCCGCGACCTTTATTTTATTATTATAAATACACAACTTAAAATGGCATCCAACCGCGATAATATAATTCGTGAATGAAAATTAGCCAAGTAGGTGTCACCATTGATCGTGGCACCTATTTAGATATAATTTATTTTGACGATGAACTCTATAAATAAACTTTTCCCTTGGGTTACGTTTTTTGATTGAGATAACACTTAAACAGCCCCTACCCCTATATACCTATTCTTAATCCTTGAAGTACATTATGTTGAGCCACTGGCTGTACAGTCGAGTTCAAAAATATGTATACACTTTAGGACCTTGTCGCAATACATATTTATAAGAAAGTGAAAGTCGTTTTCTTATACAATGTACTGTGACAAGGTCCTAAAGTGTATACACATTTTTGAACTCGACTGTACTATATTTCGGCCAACTTTAGAGTTACCTATTACGAGTCCCAAAGTTCCGCCCTTCCTCTAGTGGAGTGTATTTATTTTAACCTCCCTCGGGAGTTCAGATTTGTTACAAGTTACAATAAGGATGGACGCGGGACGGACTTTGTTTTCAAATAATTCTATTCGTTTTCAGCAAAGGTTGGAATATTTTGGTGAAAAGAGTTTTGGGTAATCTTGTTGGATTCTGATGTGTTAAAGGTGTTAAAAGTGTATACTTATATTGTGTCGATTGTATCGATTGGAAGAGTAAAATAGCTATTTTTGAAAATATATTTTTTACAGTTCTGTTCCCGTGCAATAGGTACTAGCACAATTAAAAAAACATAGGTATCTTTCTTTTCTATACTGTTTATAAAGAGATAAATTCTATAGACATCTACAAACCTTATAATATGTAAACCTAAAAGACGAAACATTAGCGAGATGCAATCAACACGTAGCGCCATCTTTGGTAGACAGTGTACCTACTGTCCCGAAACAAGGTGAGCGGCCCGCGAGCCGCTAGTCAAAAATAAAGGAATGTTTCCTTTGCGAAAAAAACCTTCGAGTATCTACAGTATTAAGGTACTCTCCTTTTAGATGACATTACAAAAATCTACCCAGTATAAGATATATAAAAGCTTAACTTATTATAAGATAGCAAAAACCGTGAGTATTGAATTCGGAGAAATGAATGCCCAGAAAATGCGCAGTAGGAAACTGCCGAGTTTCCTGTATCTGATTTCTGTCTGTGAGCTGCGTATCTTCCATCTCCGCCTTTCACTGCTTAAATTCAGATATATCAGAATTTTTAATTATTCCTTTGTGAATGGATGAACGAATTTCGGCTACGATTTTCGTAAATAAACCAACTAGAGAGATAGGTACGCAAGGAATTTTTAAAGTACGGATTGGTTGCGCAGAGAACATCAACAGCTTTTTGTACAATTCGATGGAATAGGATATTTTATATGTACTCTTTTCTTTCTTTACGTGATACGTGGCAGACAAGCAGATGAATCTGTGTGGTGAAAATTGAGGCCTATGTCCAGCTGTGGACATCTATTGAAAAGCTGAAGAAAACGATTCTCGTTGGTAAGCGATTGCCACCGCTTTA
This sequence comes from Cnaphalocrocis medinalis, assembly GCA_014851415.1. NCBI lineage: Eukaryota > Metazoa > Arthropoda > Insecta > Lepidoptera > Crambidae > Cnaphalocrocis > Cnaphalocrocis medinalis. Next base: position 17,164,794 of record CM026278.1, read on the forward strand.
GACACTCGCAACACCAGCGGAGTCACAAGTAAGCTGAACTACCTTTTAATCCTCTATTCTCTAGTTGGGCCTCTGGTCTCCTCACTTACTCGACGAAACATAATGCAGGCGCTGTTTTACGTTAACTTATTTTTCTATTCTTAACAACGTTTCGACAAAAACTTCAGTGAACGTGTACCTAAAAGACGTTCTGCTTATCCCGTTACCTTTACCTATCTCACAATAAGCCTTTGAGACAACTACGTCGAGCCAATGGTTAACCTGTGTTAATATGCATGACATTCACCACTGGCAACGAAGCCACAAAATTCGCAACAGTCACGAGCATTCCTCCCCGTTTCAACTTGACCTTCCTAAAGTATTTTTAGCAACACTGTCTCAAACGAGTAAATTCTAGCCGTATGCAAACTATGTGTGAGGCTAGGTCGAGAATGCGTCGCGCGGGGTATGAGGCGAGGTTGAGAATGCGTCGCGCGGGGTATGAGGCGGGGTCGAGAATGCGTCGCGCGGGGTATGTGCGGTGCGTGGCTTAGCCCGTTGAGTCCAAGATAGATGCCACGGGTTACGATGAAATGCAGAGTTATTACTAACAAATACTTAAGGGTTAAGGTCTCGCTTCTGTTTTGGATTAAATTTAACTTTAAATAATAAATGGTTGCTAAAACTATTTACAAGATTGGGCAGGCAAAATAACAAATGAAAAGATTCGTTACAAGCTCTTAATCCATTTCTAGAGTAACCGATTGAGCTAAATACAATTGACAATTATAATGTTTTCTTTTTAAAAAACAATCTATTTTTATTAATAAAATAGAAATTTGGGTAAGTAAACATAATAATTGATATGTACCCAAAATCGTTTACTCACTAGAAGGAAGTAGTGACTTCTAGTGTCAGAGATCCAAACGCACTGCCTTTGGAATAAAAGCAATAGCCTATCTTGCGTGTGCTTAAAATACGACACCGTGAAATAAGGTTTCTGAATAGGGAGTTATTTTCATGATATTATCAGAGGAATGTTGGATTTGCAAAAGCAAAGAATACCTTGCTTTGTTTTTTCGACCACTTTTTCTGTGCTCACCAGTCGTATGGCTGATCGGGGAATTCGTCCATTATCTCAGCATCCGACCCGGTTTTCCACGCCTCTATGAAATTCGAACTTGAAAGTATGTTAGGCTATCTTATCTATACTAATCATAAAGAGGTAAATCCTTTAGACATAGGCAAAGCCGAAAAGCCAAAACACTAGCGTGATGCAATTAAGGCCCAGCGCCATCTTTTGGTAGACAGTGGAACTTATGTCCCGAAATGAAGTGAGGGCGGGACCACTAGTTTATGAATAAAATAAATAATGGTCGAATACCTTTCAAAACAGAAAGATGAATTAGGGCTGTTTAAATAAATTAAGTATAAAATAGAAACTTAAGCCTACGGGGTTGCCTCTCAACACGGTTTGTAAGGTTAATTAATTTCAAAAGTGATTAAGCTAATAACCTGACTCACACGTTGTTAAAATATAATGAAAGTGTATGCTTTTATAATAAACATCTCTTATTCTAAAATTAATAATGCTTTTCATTTTAATAAGATTTTGCAAAGCTCTGAAAATAATTATGAAAATAAGGTGAATGCGGAAAATTTCAGTTTTCAGTCGAGAGGGAATTTTAATGTTAGTGGAAGTGTTGAGAGCAGCGAATGCAAACACGCTGAGCTGTTACACTTGAGGACAGTTTAATTGCTTTTCATTCACAGATATCAGAATATACTTTGGTTACCCAAACACTGAATAAATACAAGTATCATCATACAAATGTTATTGATACTTAAGCATCAAACTCAGTAAGGCGACCTCGGGCTTATAAAAAGGGCATGCAATAAACGTAATTTGCATTAATTTGATTTCCTTGACTATCCTACTACTATTATTAAAGGCGAAAATTTGTATGGATGTTTGTTACTCTTTCACGTAAAAACTACTGAATGGATTTGAATGAAACTTTACCACAATATAGCTTATACATCAGAATAACACATAGGCTACAATTTATAAAAATATATTGAGTGGATTGTCCAAAATATGACGGTAAGTGTCAATAATTAACTCCACGCGTACGAAGTCGCGGGCGGCCGCTAGTTATTTATAAGTCAATGCTTAGTAAAAATATTTAAGTAAAGGTCTGGTGACCTTTTTTGGTGGCTGGTGATCCTGGTGAATCGGATATCTAGAAAAAAACAATCACAATGTTATGATCTTTTGTTTTAATGTACTTATTTGAGGAAACATATTGTCAAATAGGCTTCAAATTTTAAATAAATAGATATCATACTCTAAAATAAGTTATCCATGCTGCGCTAGAGCAAAAAAAAATCAGTGTTTTTTTTTTGCGCCAGACTAAAATATTTATCAGATGGCCAGTTACTTTGACACTATGTGGGAAGTGGTGTTTACAGAGCGCCATCGCGGCAAGCGAGAGCGACTGCCTTGCTGCTAAAAGAGCTTTATAAATAAAGCGTGCGTGATAGGTGCGCCGGTGTGTGAAGTTTTCTCAAATAAAAAATAAACTTGACACCAGATGAAATGGGGACTATGGCGTGTGAAAAATCAGCTAGATGGCGTGTGTGTGGTCTGAGGTCCATCTACACGGTGATTGGTTATTTTTTATGTCGAACCAACGACTTCGAAGTTGGACCTCAGTCGAACAGAACGCCATCTAGGATGGTCAGGATTTTTGACATATCATCAGGACGATTGACACTTGAGTGACCCTTGTCCTGAGATTTAACTTTAAAACAGTTACTATAATACAAGTAATACTTTTTATATATTTTAATGATTAAACACAATTCATTTTGAAATTATATTCTGCCGGGCTTTTGTTTATTAGAAAACGAGTTCTAAAGTTAGTTTTGGTTTAAAAGTGATTTAGTCAATTTTATTTGTTACTTTAAAAAATAGTGACAGCATCATTTTTAAACCACGGCTACTAAGTAACTTTTTACCCCCCTTTTAACCCCTTACAACCCCTTTTTCGCAATAAAAAGTAACCTATGTTCTTTCTCAGGGTTTAGATCATCTGTATACCAAACTTCATTTAAATCCGTTCAGTAGTTTTGGCGTGAAAGAGTAACAGACAGACAGACAGACAGACAGACAGAGTTACTTTCGCATAATAAATAGGGGGGCAATGTTTATAAGGGGCTAGCACAAGTATCATATTTTTTCTTATAACGCTTTTTGTAACATGTCTTGCTACTAACATTCTGTGACTTGCATTTTCCTATATTCATACAACATATTGCTCACTATGTTAATTCATTGACCGCTTGAACTTCCCACAGCCGACTCGCTCCACACCTCAGTATTACGCATACATAAAATACCAGCAGATTTAAAGGGTGCTCCACCACTTATTACAACAAAGGAGAATCCATTTAAACCGCTCAAATAGAGCGAGAAAATTTCAACAGAAAGGATTAATGGAGTTGGCCCTAATCATTATTTAGATGAGAGCCGGTTCGGACAGGGGCGGAGCTGAGTCGCCGCGGTCAAGAGTTTTCGACAGGACTATTTTTTTTATTTAACTACTAGTGACCCGCCCTCAGTTTAAGAACATAAGTTCCACCCCGTAACAGATGGTGCTAGGCGTCGAATGCATCGCGCTAGTGTTACGTTGTTTTATTAGTGTATAAGATTTGGCTTTTGTCTTCAAATTTTTGGATTTTGTCTTCAAACTTTACCGGTTTATAAATACATCATCTTTGATAGGTTGAATTACATCATCATCATCATCATTTCAGCCAATAGACATCTACTGCTCTGAACAACTGCCTCCAAATATGTTCTCAGCACAGATCGGTCCTGTGCCACCCGCATCCAAGGAACTCCCGAGACCTTCACTACATCGACGGTCCACCTCGTTGGGGGCCTGTCACGGCTGAATTATACAACATTTCAAATGAGATTATTTTTTAAGTTTGAATCGACCCTTTATACTTTGATCTACATCCTTCTTATTACAGAACATCGTCTAATGGCTTTTCTGTTGAATTGTCTTCAAGTTACTTCACTTTATGAAGCTAGTATTTCATCTCTATCAATTATGGGGCCCCGGGGCATCCCTGCCTTCGGCCCTGACCCTGATTATACGCGAACATTAAAAATGGACGCGAATTGATGGAGTCCGCCGAATATTATCAGATCGATGGATCGCATGGATTCGAGAGGATTTGCTGGATCAAGGGTTTCGGGTCGCCAGGTGTGTTTTGATAGGCTGCTTATAGGAATTCGATTTGATACGGATTGTTTTGGTTCGTGTAAGCCTGTCTTCAATAAATAATGCTCTGTGATCTATTGGGTGTTGAGCTGGAGACGCCTTATTGACTTTGTGGGGCGGTATTTTAGTTTATTATGTACTAAAGGATGCCTGCAGATCCGTTAGCTGTTTGCCACTAAAAGCATATTTTTAATATACATTATGACGCCCCGTTGGTCTAATAATGTATGTACCTGGCCTCTCAAGGTCCTGGGTTTCCGGATCGACCAAAAAGTAAGGTCCGAAATTTTCGTACATATTTTATTATTGGAATTCAAAAATGCAATTACATAGTTGAATTATGTAGTTTGGGTAAAGATATAAGCCATTAGGCCAAACGTGGTGATTTAGTAGTTATATTTTAATTTTTATAATGGAGGCCTTTGCCTTGCAGTGGGGCATTATACAGCTAATACTTTACTTTACATCTAGTTTTATTCTCACTCTTATTAGGCAGTTACGCACATGATTTTGCACAAGTTTTTTTGTGGAGTAGCTGGCAGACGAGCAGACGGATCAGCTAATGCGTAAGCGATTGCCGCCGCTCATAGACACTTGCAACACCAGTAGAGTATCAATGTCGCTACCAAACCTGCTAAACCCTTCTTCCCCCCAATTTTCACTCACTCAATCAATTCTTACCTCGGACAAAAACAGGACCGCCGGTTTCGTGCCGATCTTCTGTGAGACCTTGGTATTTCATGTAAGCCAAAAAGAAAATTGTTTGCAAATCGGTATACTGTATGACTCTAATACACTCGAGCATAAGTTTATGACAAACTTATTAGTAACCGTAGTGTGGACCTATAAGTAGTAAGCTTAGCTTAGTGTAGAAATTCCGGCTCTGGAGAATTTTGGCAAATGAATTTATTATTATGTTAGGTACGTATTTCTCTTTATTTATTGTTATTATAAACGAATGAATTTTTGCCCTTAACTTTTTTAACTTTGTTATCAATATACCTAAGAAAAAATACCGTTCTATAGGATTACGCGCCTGAAATCAAACGGGATACATTTTTACACATATTTTCCCTCCCACAAAACATTTTTGGTCTCTCTTTTCATCCGCACTAATTTGGAATGTTTCCAAGTCTTTACACGTGCGGGATTATACAAAAAGTATCAAGTATTCATAGATAAATATACACCTTCACAAATTACCTACTTATGCGTAGGCATAAGTAAGTATGGACCATTAGATAAAGCACGAATTTTCAAGGAAATTGTATCTTGTCCACGCTAGAATTAGCACGAAGTATGTAAACTTTGTCGACGTATCGATTTTTTAAGATATTGGTGGCAGACGAGCTGACGGATCACCTGATGGTAAGCGATTACCGCCGCCCATGGTCACCTGCAATACCAGTGGTGTCACAAGTGCGCTGCTTACCTTTTAACCCACCTTCCCCTGGATTTGGCCTCCGGTACCCTCACTCACGCAGCAAAACACAGCGCATGCACTGCTTCACGCCATGTCATTCAAAAGTGTATTGGATACGTTAGTTGTATAATCTGTAGAGTGCCCGTCCACAGATTATACAACTAACATATCTAATACACTTTTGAATGAGCTCCCTCTTTGTAGTTTACGATACATATTCGCTACGATTTCTGTGAAAAGTTCGTGATAGGCCTAAAACAGTAGTCCACAGATTATACAATTGACGTATCCAATACATTTTTGAAGGAAATGGTACGATACCATACGTCATCAAAGGTGCGTCATGCTGAGTAGGTACTAGCGTAGTCGTAGCGTGGGAATGATACGTGGGCAAATTCGTGTTAGGTCTTGTGTAACATTGTTGGGTATAAACAAAAACGAGTACGTCCACATCTTTCCGTTTTACTGATTTGAACGAAGCTGATTTACCCTTTGTGGGTATCTTCTCAAATGTTTTCTATGTATTAAATAAATTTTCGATTTGAGTGATTTTGTGCTTCGGACTTTGTTTGTGTGAATTCTACGGGAATTTACGGGATTAATTTGTTCATTTCACGTTATTCAAGTGAAATGTTTTTGAACAAATCTTTCAAAGCAATCTGTGTGTTTTTCCTGTTTTGTTAGTAATTTGGGGCGTAAATACTTATTAATCTTCTACCTTTTACATTATAATTATTATAATAATGTTAATAAACTTTGTCTCTACATAAAACTTTTCCCAAAATAACTTTAGGTGACTAAAAAAAAGTTAACACAGTTTTTTGGCACTGATCTTGAAAACTACTGAACATCCTCATGCGTGTATAGATACAGTCAACGACACATCAAAATACGATCTTGTAAATCAAAAATAGCTCTAGTTAACACTTACATAAGACGGTGCATATTCCAAAAAGGTTACGAGATATGTCACTAACTGTACACCCTGCCAGTGTCATCTCTGAGAGCAAACTCATCTAACTACAGACAACTTTAACTAGTTGCAGAATACTCTTGGCAAGTTAAATTAATTCCTCAGGTAAAAATATCTGGAATCTCAGAGTTCACATTGCTACTGAGAATCTTTGTAATGAGAATCCGTTCGCGAATAACTTTGTTTCTTTGAATTATTATTCTTTTTAAACCGTGAGTTTTCTTTTAGAAAATTTTGCCTTTATTCTATGCAAATCAGCTCAAAGTTTTCCAAGTCTAACTAAATTAATACGTTGAAATCAGTTCGTCGAAATTCTAGTTATACTTTTTCAACCAACCTTATTGTTTAATCATAACTATCAATAATATCAAAGTTTTTTGAAGTGGAGGAGTCGTAACAGAAAAGCGAACCCTGGACTCCAAAGCGACAACTTGGACCAAACGCTACGATAATGATGATGGATTCAAAGCACAAGATACAATTCCTTTCAGTTCAGTTCGCGAAGTAGTCACGTTCACAGCTGGACTTAAGCCTTCTTCAACGTTCTCCACACTGATCGGTAATGTGCCACCCACATCCAAAGACTTCCTGCCTTCACTAGATCATTGGTCCGCTTTGTGGGGGGCCTGCCACGGCTGCAAATTCCTATACGGGACCTCCATTCAAGGATTATTCCAACCCAACGGTCGTCTGTTCTCTTGTGCCCTACCCATTACCACTTGGACCACGCAATTCTTTGGGCCATGTCTGCGGAATTAGATATTCTGCTGACCTCATCGTTTCTGACACGATCACGCAAGAAGATTCGGAGTACAGCCCTCTCCATTGCTCTCTGAGTGATTTTGAGCCTTCTTTAGCTGCCCTTTGTCAGCGGCTACGTTCCTGTACCAGTATGTCATCACTGGCAGGCATCAGGTATTTTGTGTCCAAAGACGCAAGACTAAAACGCCACACGACGCGCCTTCCCTCGTGGGAGGATAACGCCGAGCTTCCTTCGTTCCACTAATAACTTACAATGAACGTAGCTTATACCAGTCCAGGCTATTAATCACAATATACAGCACTTCCGAGAAAATGAAGACTCTCCGTGTATTAAATGTTCCTTGAATTCGAGCTGAAATATATCTCGGGCAATTTTTCAGGCGGACCCGCGGGGCAATAAATAGGGGCCTCGCTGATAAGATTACCTCTCGAGATCTTTCAGCTAGTTGGGTAGTTCGGAAGTGTGTAGCTAGAACCAGTTCACCTGTCGAACTAATTCTTGTCACTCGCTCATTCTTTCCCAGGTAAAAAAGTTAAGTATTAGCTATATACTGTCCTACTGCAACGTGTGTACCTTGCAGTGTGACATAGCGATGTCTTGATTTCTATTATGAGGCGTGTGCCTCATAATAGAAATCAAGTCATCGCTACTATGACGGGATTAGGTTTAATCTACACACTTGCCTAATGCGGATTGGTGATCACAAACCCGAGCTGTGTTCGTCAAAGTCGAAATATAATGTTGTTTAGATAACCTGGCCCGGTCTGGTACTTAAACCACAAGACTATTGGGGCGTTCTTCGCTCAAGATAACCGTGGGAGAGCTACGTTTCGGCATCAATGGACTGGCTCGATCGGAGTGATACCACGGTCTCACAGAAGACCAGTGTGAAGCAGCGCCTACGCTTGTTCCTTCGAGTGATGCGGGGAGATGGGTTAAAGGTCGGAAGCGCATTTGTGTGTTACAGATGTCTAATTGCGGCGGCAATCGCTTACCATCAGGTGATCCATCTGCTTTGTCTGCCACCTATCACATAAAATAATATTATTATACACTTAATTCAAACGGCGAAATTTCGTAACCGAAGCCTTTCTTCATTTTGGATCCATCCAGCCATCGGAGTAAATATTAAGAAAGTAAATACTTTTCATTGAGTGAACGGTTTTCTGCCCGTCCCTCAGCTGCACAGCAGTCGGACTGGGCCCGCTTTTAGTGCCACAAAGAGGTCTGCTCTCGGCTTGCTTTACCGTCTTTCATTTGCATATCTTTTGATTATGCAACGGGAAGTGCTAAGAGTACTTGACTCAAATACAAGAATGGTCGGGTTGTCAATTGCTTTATTTTAACATTTGTCCGTATTTTAAGTTGGAAATATTTAAGAATTAAACTCATTTCTGAAACAGTTTCTTTATTACGTTAACTCCCTCTATTGTCTTACGTATCAAGATAGTTTGTGAAAAATATAAAAGCAATTAAATTAAAGGAGCCCATTATAATATGTCACTCAAAAATAATATTGACCCTTATTTTAATACTAACGTAAAGACTATCTATAATTAGCGTAATGAACATTAAGGGTAAATAACGTCTCTGAGTGTGGCAGCAAGTGGTTACATTTTAAAGCCAAAAACCTTTATAATCGTCATTCCAATGTCGAAGCAATCATATTGATTTTATTATTCTGTATCTCGAAATTGCACTTCAAACCACCCCCACAAAGAGGGATACAATCCATTTGGAAGAAACAAAATTCGCTCCGCCAAGTTCGTCATAAACACGCAAGACATGTTCGCAAAACGCTGCTCTATAAGAAAGCCACTGAGTCACCTAGTAATTCGATTTGCCGGTCCACGTGTCACTATGATAGAAATGAATTATTTATGCCGACGTCGAGTGGAGCGGTTTCGCCTTCCTTTGTTTTCAGACCAAATTACATGCGCAACCGTGGAGATGTAGGAAAAATGTACCTGGAGGAATCTAATCTGGGTTATGTATTGTATGGGAGATCTAGCCGGTTTTGGGTTATGACACAGAGCAATCAGTGGACGGGTTATGTAATTTGTAGCTCAGTGGGTTAGAACGCGCCTCCCATACTGAGGTTGGAGTTTGAACTCGATCATACACCTATGTATTTATCAGATCAGTGTACGTATTTCTTCTATTAGCTCGGTGACGGAAAACATCGAAAGGTAAGGTAACCTGTACGTTTCAAATAAACGAGTAACCATGATTTAATTGGTCTAGTTCCCCTATTAAGGGGTTGCGAAGGTCAGACGGCAATCGCTTTGTATTTCTAGACTCCAAATCCTGAATCATAGTCTAAGCGTACCCCTGAGCTCCAAATCGATAGCTTTGGATGTAACCGGGAATCACAAATTAAGATGAAAAAAAATATATCAACTAAACTATGATTACACGTTTAGAATAATAATTATAGATACTAAACTATTCAAAAACAGCCTCACGTTTAAAAAAGCGCATGATCTTAATCAACTGAGCTACCATCACTCTATTTGACCATTGACCTTAAAATAGAAAGTTTGAACACAAAGTCCAAACAATACTATTACAGTAACAACGCACTCCCAAATTAGATCGCCATCTAGATTTCATGTACCAACATAATCCGGTCCGCTAACCAAGTAAATTACTAAAACAGCCAACCCTGTACTGGCAGCAAAATCACTAGCCCGCAATAACATGGCCAAATTATTAATAATATACAAAAGGTCGTTTTACACAGGACCACGTACGGTCCTAATTGTCGGGAAAATAATCTTCGCGTCGGTTATTGGTGTGAACGGCCACTAGTCGCTGGGCCGGCATTAATTTCATGAGCGTACATACAGCATGTTTGAGTTAATTAAATTAGGTCTATGTCCGACTGGATGTTACCTTGGAACGAAATTAATTAGTGATAACAAGGGGAAAAGCTAATGTTTGGTGGTCGTAAACAAAGCGGTGACGTTTTGGAATTGGTAAATAGTTCCAGTCAAAAAGGAGGGGCTTTGCGGTATAAAGTGACCATTTGCAAAAAAGACGTTCTAGGGACTTACGTGAAGACCATCAAAGGATTTTTTTATGCGATAGAACCCTGATGGTAAGCGAATTTCGCCGCCCATAGAGACCCAGAACACCAGTGGAGTCACAAGTGCGCTGCTAAGCGATCTTCCCCTATAGACCATGATTCAAGATTTTTTCTAACCCAAATACAAAATGAACAAAAGCAGTGACCGTTTTTGTACAATTATTTTTTTATGTGTAGGTAGCAGACGAGCAGGCAATTTCCGCCGCCCATGGACACACGCAATACCAGTGGAGTCACAGTGCGCTGCTAACCCTTTTATCCCCTTCCTCCCGATGGGCCCCGGTACCCTCACTACTCGGCGAAACACACAGCACAGGAGCTGCTTCACGCCGGTTTTCTGTGAGGCAGTGGTTTCCACTCCGGTCGAGCCGGCCCATTCATTGCCGAAGCGTGGCTCTCCCACAATTGAATGTGAATTTCTAAGACGTCATAAAAGAAATATTGTTCAAATGATTGGTAGGAAACGTTGCTAAAATAATGTTAATGATTACAAAAAATCTGAGATTTTTGTACTCAAATCTGAACCTAAGACCGCTGCTCAAGGCATGCACTCTCATTTGCTGAGCTACCATCACTCTATTTGACCTTAAAATAGAAAGTTTGAACACAAAGTCCAAACAATACTATTACAGTAACAACGCACTCCCAAATTAGATCGCCATCTAGATTTCATGTACCAACATAATCCGGTCCGCTAACCAAGTAAATTACTAAAACAGCCAACCCTGTACTGGCAGCAAAATCACTAGCCCGCAATAACATGGCCAAATTATTAATAATATACAAAAGGTCGTTTTACACAGGACCACGTACGGTCCTAATTGTCGGGAAAATAATCTTCGCGTCGGTTATTGGTGTGAACGGCCACTAGTCGCTGGGCGGCATTAATTTTCATGAGCGTACATACAGCATGTTTGAGTTAATTAAATTAGGTCTATGCCGACTGGATGTTACCTTGGAACGAAATTAATTGTGATAACAAGGGGAAAGCTAATGTTTGGTGGTCGTAAACAAAGCGGTGACGTTTTGGAATTCGTAAATAGTTCTAGTCAAAAAGGAGGGGCTTTGCGGTATCTGGCACCATCATCTTTTAATGCGTCATTATTTTGACTGTATGAATGTGCCACGCGTACAAAGGGTAGGGATCTTCCCCTATAGACCATGATTCAAGATTTTTTCTAACCCAAATACAAAATGAACAAAGCCAGTGACCGGTTTTGTACAATTATTTTTTTATGTGATAGGTAGCAGACGAGCAGGCAATTTCCGCCGCCCATGGACACACGCAATACCAGTGGAGTCACAAGTGCGCTGCTAACCTTTTATCCCCTTCCTCCCGATGGGCCTCCGGTACCCTCACTTACTCGGCGAAACACAGCACAGGAGCTGCTTCACGCCGGTTTTCTGTGAGGCAGTGGTTTCACTCCGGTCGAGCCGGCCCATTCATGCCGAAGCGTGGCTCTCCACAATTGAATGTGAATTTCCTAAACGTCATAAAACAAATATTGTTCAAAATTATTGGTAGAAAACGTGGCTAAAATAATGTTAATGATCACAAAAAAATCTTAGATTTTTGTACTCAAATCCGAACCTAAGACCACTGCTCAAGGCATGCACTCTCATTTGCTGAGCTACCATCCTCATTCAAGATATAGTATCTCGGCCTAATGTAATCAGCACAGACATCTTGTACGGGGTTGTTCATGGAAATTAATGCTCTCACGCAAACTGCGGTCGTTTACTCTGCGCCGTCGCTCGAGCTGCGGGTGGCGACCTCTAGCGGTGAAAAATGGGAGTTTCGCCTGCGAGCCCACGGCACTTCATTCCAGAGGCTTATACGATTAGGTGTACTTGTTGTAACTACTTTGGTCATCGGGTGAGGGCTTACATCTAGAGTTTCGTAATATGGTATGTTAAATTATGACAAAAAAGAAATAAAAAAAAATGTATAAAAACCCACGACAAGTTGTGATGATGTATGCATTCTACTACTGAAGTCTTTTCATTTGATACCTAGCTATATTGCGAGAAACAAGTGAAAATCTAAAATTTATAATTTGTGGTGGCTGCCATCTTCTAATCTAGCACACTCTTCAAACAAAAAGAAACAAAATCCAAATTGGTTTATCCATTTGGAAGCTACGATGCCATAGTCAGGCAAACAGACTGGCACGTCAAACTTATAACACAACGACGTTTTAGCGTTGGGGTTAAAAATATGACATAAATAGATAACTTTTTTTTCTGCGCACAGACTTCTGCATTATTATAATACGTTTTGTTTTCTTAGCAAATCATTGAGATTGGATGCAATAATTAAAATCATTTAGCTTAAACCCATAAAACCCCTTTAGGAAGATCCCGATCTACTGACATACTATCGCGAAGTAAACGTGTAACTTCATAAAATGCAACTACGGCGTAGCATGTTCGTAGTAATGAACGGTCGGTGTAGCTCGTAGTCGTAGCACACTAGAACACACACACGTGCTACGAGTTTCGGTGCTCAGAACTACGAGAATTCTACGACGAGGCGTTGTATATGTTACTAGTTATCCTGAATAGGGACGTATAGAGATATTTAAAGAGATTTCCATATTAAAGAAGTATTTATTAATTACATCGTACTATACTGTAATTATAATTCATTTATAATAATTATAACTGTAATTATATCGTAGTTTTATAACTCTGTTTTGTTTGCAATAAAAAGCATATTCATAATGTATTCCCAACTTGCCTCTCTCTTTGCAACTTGTGTCTCAAAATGCCAATCAGAGGTCTCACAAAAAAGGGTATTTAATACGGACTTTCAAATACCTAATTAAATTAATTTCACATCTTATAGCTTGATTTGATTCCGTTGTAAGAAGCTAAACTTGTGTTTCAAATATCAGACAACAACATTAAGAACCAAAACCTACCCCATAATCTCGCCTTACAAAGATGACTGCAACAATTGAATATGAAAGTCCGCGTATTGCAAGAGATAAACACGAACACGAACAATTCCACTATCTCCCCAAAGAAGTGTGTATTTGCATAAAACATTATAGGAAAGGCATTCGCATCAGCATTCGTTATACTTAAGGCCGTACGAACCGCGGCATAACAAATTTTCATACGGGGCGAATGACGGCGCGAAATGTATTTCGCTAGAACACGAATTCTGGCAATAAAATTTTATTTGTGAGCGCTGAGGGGGGTATTCCGGGCTTCCTCGCTATATTATCAGTCTAGTGTAATGAAACGTAGAGACGATACTATGGACGCTGACTAAAGATATAATGCACAAAGTAACTAATAATTATGTTCTGCTAACCGTTTACGTCGTAAGGTCCAGACAGCAGACCTATGGAAAATCAATTGTTTTATGCCTTTTAAAAACCTATTGGGTCTAACTACGACAATACGGCTGTGGCAGCCAATCTCAATAATCAGCCATCGATACAGGACATTTATCGTGCCCAAGTTTCTGTGCAAATATTATGTGAAGGGAATAATTCCCTTCACATAATATCTGCCAGCGGGACACTAGTGTGACACCATCAAAGAAAGATCAGGCGCAGGACCTAGAGCTTAACATGTTTTTTGAGGCACAGAGGTATATTATTATTATCTGATGCCTGATATTTGTAACACAAGTGCTTAAGCTACTTAGTACGAAGTCAGGTCAATGTGTGAGATGCAAAGTTTATTTTTTATTATTTATTCATTTATTGTGGTTAACTTACGTTATCCACATTGCAAAACTCTGGTATGTCGAGTAAAGCATTCGCGTATAATAGACACAATCAAAATTATTGTTTAAAATTACCATTTATAACATTGATTATACAATCCGGGATTTTAAATTCAAACAGAAAGTATATTAAAATATATTTCTTAAGATAGAAATAGTTATACTTCATAAACGGAAGTGCTACTTCCGTGTATCTTGTCGTTCTTTGTTATTTTCTTTAATTGTTTCCGTTGCTACGTTTCTTAGTGCGAAAGCGGAAAATCAATGTATGAAATGTTATGTGAATTTATTATCTTTATGAAGTTCAAATTTCAAAGATAGACGCTTTATATTTAGCGATGGACGCTCGACGCCAGAATAGCCCCCAAGAGATTAACATACTGCTCTCAATGTTGCGGGAAATAGTAGAAAATATTTCTAGCCGAGCATTTGTGCTGATTCGGCAATAAGAACAGCTATTCATGAAATATTGCGCAGTGTCAGAATCTTCGTAATTTATTGAACGGCTTTTAGGTAAATAAGCGGTTAGCTTCAGTTAGATAATTTACCGAGAATGTAAAGATAGTTTATAAACATTACGTGACGATTCTGTAACCACTATTCTTAAAAAAACAAAAAAATATACTTCAGAAAAACTCGTTTTGGGTTTATGCATAAGCCAATCATTTTAATGCTATCACCTGATAGTACCTTAGTAATCACTAGCATGAACTCCACCAAGATCAAAGGAATAACTAATACATTGCCAGGGCTACAGTGTCGAAAAAAGTAGTACAAGCAGATTTTTTAAACAAAACTTTGTGCTGTATAACAGATTCGTCTACCTGTTACAATTCCCAGCGCAAGCATTAGCTATTCCGTTTCAGACTTCCTACATAATTGGCGGTCTATTTTTACATAAAACTCCGCAAACTGTCTAACTTGGAGCAAATTTACAAGCTCCTTCTGGAGCGACGCGCGAGTGATAAAATTAAGCAACTACCCGCAACTAGCGCCGGTTCCGTGGGGAGCGGTAAACACGTCCGCATCAAAGGAAGAACTACTGCGGGGCACTGAAGGCTGCGTGACTGTCCTGAGAACGGGTTCTCGTTACCACTCAAAAGAGGGGAGGATTTATCTGAAATGCTTCAGTTAAGAGTATCCCGTGTATACTTCAATTAGGGACGTAAGTATAAGCAGCGTCGTTATCACTTAATTTACCTCTTTATTAATAGTATCGATTTGGGAAAAGCTTTTGACTCCATCAATAACAGGATAGTTCTAAGTCCACTTGCATATTATGTGTGTCAGCCGAAATACCTCTATACTTAATAACAACCTACCTAGTTAATAGATAACGATTAATGTATAATATTACAATGACAGACATACAAAAACAATAATTACGAAGCTAATTAATTAAAAAAATGGAGCACTACAAGGCAGTAGTCTAAGCCCGTTACTATTCCATATTTATTTTAATAAATTTTATGGCTGCCGTCACCACAAAGCACGAATGATAGAATTAAGCAACTACCCGCATTTAGCGCCAGTTCCGTGGGGAGCGGTAAAACGGCCGCATCAAAGGAGAAACTACTGCGGGGTACAAGTCTGCGTGACTGTCCTGAGAACGGGTTCTGAGGTATTTTCATTACCATTTATAGAGCTTACAAACAAGCGATAGTGCTCCCCAGAATTAGGCAATTAGCGACAGCTGCCTGCGGTTGATGTCTCGAGAGCCTCTGACCAGCCGTAGCCTGGGTTGACCTGAGACTGTTTTAACCTATAATTTTGGTAGAAATTATTGTACTGACCTGAAAAAATAATCGCGAGACCTAAAATGAATCTGACTAGTGACTGCCTCACTGACGCCATTGCGCCACCGAGGCTTGCAATTGTACTTGCAAGTTTTACAAATTACCTAAAGACTAGTTTATATTTAACGCTATTTTCTGTCTAACAAGTGAATAACTAGTCGGCTTGTCACGCAAGCTACTTTTTAGCTCGTTCGTTCGAGTTACTCCTAAGTAACGTCCAAACGTAGGAAATCCAATTTCCTACCAATGTCTCTTGGACATATAGTGCGTGGCTCGAAGTATGATCTATTGCTATAGGTCATACTATAAATATAATAAGGTAATAATGAAGATAAGCCCAGTAAGAAGAACATCTTGGATTCAAAATTTGAACCAGTGGTAAAAGCTCAAGTTCCCATTAAGATCACCAACCTTCGTTAAAAGATGACTCTCATAAAAGAAGAAGACGTTCAAACAGCTACTGCAATGCAGCTAGTCCGCAATCTTACTCGTACGTTGTCTCATACTATGTAAACCAGTCTTAACCCCTGAACAAAGTGTGTACTCACATGGTAATCTATTATGCTTTGACTTTTGCATTTTTAGAACGGTTTCCTATTGAAGGTGGATGTAGGTACGACATCTCGGAGCATGACACCGCTAGCTAATCGAACCACTCCACCGCGGATGCCTTTGAGCCCGCGACGTCAAAAAATACAAAGAATATTGGAGCGCCTTTGTCACAAAGCCGTGTCCGGAACATGTGACGTTCGTATGGGCCTTGTCTATTTGTAACTTTCGATCATCTTTTAAATAAATATTATTTTATACATTTTGTTGAAATTGACAACAAAGTTGGTAAAATTTTATTTTGATTTTTAAAATCTAGAATTGGATTACTCATATTAACCTGACTACGTACTGAGTAGCTTAAGCACTTGTGTTACAGATATCAGACAACAGAGCAAACACAAATATAATAATTTAATTACAAACATAACACTCAGATACTGAACAAACACAGTGTTCATCACACAATTTTTTGTCCAGGATGGAGATCGAACCCACGACCTTAGCGTATGAGGCACTACCAAATGCGCCATCCAGCCAGTCAGTTTTGTGTGGCCCTCAGGCAACTTTTTTATGTCTCAAGCCTGTGTGTAAGTTGTTACTCTTGCTCGGTGGCAGACAACCCGACGCGTCGGTTCCCGGGCCACCTTTGAAGCATTCCGTCTTAAACGCCCACATCAAAAGGACGCGGACTCTGCGGGCGACGTGAGCTAGTTTCACTAGAGATTGCGTCTAGTGTTGCCAACAAAGAACTTTCTGTGCTAAATCTTGCACTATTTATTGATGTAACTAACACTTAGCAAGCAAATAAATATTTCATTTCATTTCATGTGATAAGTTGACTGTGATAAATAGCTTATAAAGGCACTATCTTTTTTTAAGCACTATTTTGACTTCATGTTTTTTTTTCGACGCTTTCGATGGCGCAGTGGCTATATATTTTGCCGGATCTTAGTGCTTTCTTCAGCTAGTGCTATAAAAAGGGAGCGCTTTATGTGAAGAGAGCTGATTGGTATCCATACCTTCAAGTTATAAAAATATTAAAAATAGATTCATCTCACCAATAGAAAATTTGAAGTTATAAATAACTAAATAATAATTAAGTTAACAATCAAGTAAAGTACAACAAGATGTCTGGTCAAAGAGTCTTACCGTCAAAAGTACCCACCGTTAGCTCGTTCTGCTCTCTGCTCGTTCGTGATGTTCAAAAGGTGTGCTAATACCATCACCATCATATTTTGTACACATAGCAATAAAGATTATTCTATTCTATTATATTCTAATTAATTAGTTTAAAAAATGACAGGTTATTTTTCTAGAATCTTATTTTGTCTTGTTTATTAACTTTTTCGTACTAGCACTTTTTTGGCACCAACCGCTATTGGACAGATGGAGTTGGCAACACTGTCCGCGTCTGTCCCCCACTATAACTTGTGTATGTACTTTGAACTCGCAAATTACAACTTTTTACAGTTTCTCCTTTTGTTTTTTACTTTAACATACGGACTAAGCTTGCGAGTAAATGTTTTATTTGAAAAGAAGCACAGTCATGTAGAGGTAGCAAATAGATGCTCCCTTTTAATGCATTATTTTAGTTGCTGCATATTTAATTGAGTGATAATACTATGTTTATTTACGACGCTGTTGTCCGCTATGAGATAAAACGATTCGGCATGAAAGGGCCGGCTCGTTTGACTGAAAAAGTGAGGGTACCGAAAGCCTAATCTTAAATGAAAGGTGACTACTAGGTTAACAGCACACTTGTAGGTTCCACTAGAAGTTGCGAAGGTTACACGTTTCAAAAACTATCCAAAACGTGCAGGTTTCCCCAGGATGTTTTCCATAGAAAAACGCACATAGATTTAAAAAATATGACAGATGCGTTCCTATTTACTAAGCTACCATCGATCTGCTCCTATAACGATTGCTCTAAACTGCATACTAGTATTTGTCAAATTTGACGGGTCTCGTAGGTATAGATACAATTCTCGAACCCCTTCCTGCTATGCTCATAAGCAGCAATAACAAAGCAATTAACAAGCAATTAACACAATGAACATAGTTTCCGTCGTTCCAACGAATGCCGATTGAATTACTTTGACAAGCGCTAATTTGATTCCCGATATAGATCCACCACATCAATAGTTCCGGCATCCGCGTTCATTAAATTTATCATTGTCCTCAATACACTATGATTGTGAGTTCAACAAATTAATAATGTATGCAAAATGTTTAATATTTGACTTAATTAAATCATATATAATGGAAACGTCTCATATCGGAGGCCAAGACACATTTTGGGACATTGAGCCATCGGATTAAAGCAGATATTAAAACTAAACAATAATACCTATTCAATTTATTTTATCAAATAACATACATTTAACAAATCCAGTTAGTTCTCTAGCTTTGTATTACATACACAGGACTTCAATTGGATTTTTTTATGTCTTTAAACATTACTGCCATTAAATATATCTATCACTGTCCTCATTGTTTCAATACACTATGATGTTCAACAAAATTTAATAAAGCAGTTTGTTGTCCTATCAAAATATACCTACTCGTACAGGGTGAATAACTTTGGAGTCCCCTTTAGGTAAAACTCACAAAATTATTATTTTGATTAAGACGGCTTCCATGGAGCAGTAGCTAAGGTTTTCGCGCGAAAGGTCCCGTGTTCGATTTCCAGTCAATTGAGGAAACTATATTTTCTAAATTTATTGGGTCTGGGTGTTCTGGGTTGACGCCCCCAGTTAATTTATCGTTACCTGGTACTCATAGCACAGGAATTGCCCCAGTTAGGTTGATTGGTGTGATTGTCTGGCGCATTTATTTACTATTGATTTATGGTTCAAAAAAAATCAATCTGTATACAATTGTAGTTATGCAAAATTAAAAATAACTGACTTAATTAATAACGCCGCGCCATCTCTTTCTGGGCCTACTTCCTGGACAGCGACCATCTGCCATAGGCTGCCATTTCGTGACAACCTTTGTCCATATTCTCACCTTGATGAATTTTCAAAGTGTGACCAGCCCAGTAACCAGTAGTTAGTAAATAGTATCCCATCAAAAACATAAATGTGAAATGTGTAGCCAAGGTTAAAAAAGTTTTGGTTGTCGAGTTCACCGTCAAAAGAAATGATACCTAAATAGGAAATTGTAATTTTAGTTGTCCACTTGTCCCCTGAGTCATCCACTCATCGAATCAACTCGTTTGTTCCAGACTAAACCACGTGCTATGCGGTTTCTCCACGTGGTGGTGGCACGCATGCAACGTGGCGCTGCACGCGGCGTGCTGCGCGCTGGTGGCGCGCGCCGGCGCGGTGGTGGCGCGGCTGCAGCGCCCCTTCGCCGCGCTGGCGGCGCTGCTGTTTGCCGTCCACCCCGTGCATACAGAGGCGGTGAGTACCTTAGAGTTATTTAACTGGAATTTATAGGTCTAGGCGTGCAAAATTATGATTAAACCGTGAAAGAGCATAATGGGCAGCTCGACCAGACTGATTCTACGGCCTCGCAGAAAAGCAGCGCCTGCTGTGCTTCGTCGATAAAGTGAGCTTAGGGTACCGGAGGCCCAATTGGGGGAATAGGGGTTAAAGATAATCAGTGCACTTGTGAGTCTACTGGTGTTGCGGTATCTATGGGCAGCGGCAATCAAGATAGCAGACCAGCAGACGGAAATATATTATTGCGTTTGATACATTTCAATTACCGTTTGCTTTTTGACGAGGGTTGATCAACTTTCTAGGAAATTGATCAACTTACTTAAGGTTCTTGTTATTTTCCGTTGACATATAATATGTATAATATAAGTTACGAGTTTGTTTCTACACTCTTGTGTGAACGTCGCTTTCATCTTTTACAAGCTCAAATATCATTTAGCGAACCAAACATTCAGAATCAATACAGATTGTGTTTTCCATCAAAACACATCAAATGGTGATGTTCCGCTAAATGGAAGCACTCGAGTATTGACAGTTGGCCAGCGCGGGGCTTCCGCGCGGAAATTGCGTCTCGCACGGTTCGGCTCCAAACACGACTTTAAATTGTACTAAAATTATGCAGCGTGTATCTGTGAACATTTACGAGTAAGAAAACATTTATGGACAACAACACATTTACACAGAAAAATAGACAAAATAAATAAATGGAAGTTGCGGCCAACAAGGTTCAGCCTCAGCATGATGCTGCAGCCGCCGCTAGCAGCTGCTGCAGCGCTGGTTTTCAGGACCTTGGGTGACGCCTTAAATTATAATATAGAGTGTAGACATGCAAAAAAAAAGCATTTATATTCCTTTAGCCACATGTTCTACCAACCGACTTGTTTTACGACTTTCGGGAATTCGTCCAAAATCTTTTTGTCTCCCCATACAAAATGACCAAGTTACCTGACCGACTTTGTATGAAATGTTGTTATTTGTGTTTCGCCGAGTGAGTGAGGGTACCGGAGGCCCACCCGGGGGGGAAGGGGATAAAAGTTTGACAGCGCACTTGTAACTCTACTGGTGTTGCAGGTGTCCATGAGCGGCGGCATTGCTTACCATCAGGTGATCCGCCTGCTCGTCTGCTACCTATCACATAAAAAAAAAATGTAATTTTTTTCATGAACATTTTCAATGGTTATTCAGAATGGTTGGTAGTGTGATTAAAGGGATGTAAAGATTCACAGATACACCTCTATAGATACTGCATATTACGAGTGGGAAACTCAACAGATGCAAACAATATTTTCGTAATGCGGAAAGTTACGTTTGGCCAAAATCCAACAAAGAAAAGTTGGAAACTATACTTTATCAAGAACAAAATTTTAGCCTTTCTCAAAATTTTACTCTTTATACCTTTCTCACTAAAAATACTTGCTCAAATTTTGCTTAAATATCTACAAGACGTTGGAACGTAAAGATTTTTGTAAATCCAATATTTTATTTATTGCCTATACGTAAATTTTTACCCTCCTTTAAAAAATTTACTCGAACCAAAAAATCTTTAACCTTATTATAATCTTAAATTCTGTTTATGTTATTGAAACTTAAATCTCAATCTAATACTAGTTCTCTAAGCACCTGAATCCTGTACTCAAATAAATAGCCGCCAGCTGTTACCATTTGGCAAATGTAAACTATTACACGAATACTTGCTTTGGCTGTCTCGCACCTGCGTCCAAACACGGGTACGGAAACCGCAAGATCCGCTTAGCTAAGTACCAGAGGGTATATTATTTTAATAGTATATCCTTTACCTGCAGGGGTTGCCAACATTTTATACGCCTCCTTTAAGTTTACGCCAAAATATTACTCCGGTTTTGTCCCAAGTTCCCAACTATTGTACCTACCGCAGCACGTGCTTATTTATTGACTTAGTCATTCTTCCTGCCCCCCGTTGGGTCATCCTATGCTTCACAAGTGGGGCGCACCCTACTGATTACAAACCACTGCTTTATATCAATCGTATACAATTTGTATGAAAATTTTAAGAGCCCCCTCTATCGTACGAAAGCAGAAGTAAAATTGATCGCACAAACGTCAGAAAGAATAGTACCGCAACGTGATCGCCACTCCACAGATATACAACTAACGTATCCAATACATTTTTGAAGGATTTGGTTCGATACGATACATCATCGAAAGTGCTTTGTGCTGAGTAGGTACAAGCGTAATCCTAGCGAGGTGACGGGTTGCAGATGACAGTGCATGCAACATTTACCAAAATTAAGCGCTAGCATAGGTGTTTTATAGATCTTCGCAATGCATTATAACTTTTATATTAAAACGGGAATTAACTCGAAGTTTATTGTATAGTACCTACATTGTATTGTGTGTGCTTACTGCTTGACATTTCGGCTACGTTGCAGCAGCCATGGTCACAAGCGGACTAGCCGTGCACCGCCAATATTTAATATTTTATAGCTAGCATAGGTTTAACTTTTATGAGGCTACGCGATGCCATTAGCAGGCCAAATATGTGCGAACACTGATTGCTTCTACGCCAACACTACAGTGTTGGGATAAAACGTAAATGTGGCTAAAATGTGTTTTATGTAGGTACGAGTAGGTATCGCAAACATTTGGTCCATATAATTTTAGCCCGATCCGGGAGGCAAACTCGAATTGTAAACTTTGCTTTCGATCCAATGTTGTTAGTGTCATTAGCAGCAGCATTTTAAATCTATATGCATATTTCTACCAATAGTTCGGCGGGGAGAATCATCGTGAATGAAACCTACATAAGTTTCAATCACTCAGTTATCCCGCTAATATTATAAACGTGAAAGTTTGTAAGTATGGATGAATGGATGTTTGCTCCTCTTTCACGCAAATACCACCGAATGGATTTTAATGAAACTTTACAATAATATAGCTAATATATCAGAATAACACCTAGGCTACAATATATAAAAATATATTGTGTGGATTGTCCAAAATATGACGGTAAGTAACTCCATGCGTACGAAGTCTATGTAACTAAATAACGTATAGTCTATGTAACTTTAATTAGTCAGGCAGCTCTATAAAAATATAGTTTTTTATTACAGAATCAGTTATTCATGGCGAGGTATCTTCGAGCGATCGGAATCAACAAAACTTTTCTTCAGGTATTCTCAAAAGTTTTTTCTTAAACTGTACACGAGCGCCATCTATTAGGAGGTACTGATTGCAACTAGTGATACAAAGAACCGGGTTGCGCATAAGTCCGGAAACGAAGTGAGGTCCTTTGAAATGAAATCAAACAAGGTGGCTTATAACGAAGCCGTCCCGTAATTGAGAATATACCTGTCGCATCCATACAAAGGTTTTCAGTTTTCACCGTGGGAGAACCATGCTTCGGCATGAATGATTGATACCACAGTCTCACAGAAGACGTCCGCCCCCCAGGCGGACGGGTATGCGTGAACGCATTTCTCCTGGGTCATCAAAAAGCTCAATTGGTCTATGGGCGGCAGAAATCGCTCACATACCATCAGATGATCCGTCTGCTCGTCTGTTGTCTGTTACCTATCACATAAAAAAGGTGACGCACAGATTAACATCGTTAGGGTGCGTTTCCACAGAAGCGAAGCTGCGTGGACTTGAGCGGAGACATGTAGAAATTGACCAATCAACATTTTGTTTTTGATAAATGAGATGTGTATTTTGAGCAACGTGGTTGACCTAAGACCCAATAGCCTTGTGAGAGGCAAAAACAATTGATTTTTTATTGCGCCTGCTATCTCTCGTTGTGAAAGAGAGGGAAAATCCGATTCCAGTAACGTCAGGTTCGTTGTAGGCCCTGAGGAAGGACGCGCGGATTGTGTTGCCCCCGACCGTGTCGCGCATACTGATGGCTAGGGTTTCAATCAGTCTCCAGTAATCGAGTTATAATCTCATTCGTATTTACATAATGATCAAATTTGCTTTAATCATTTAACTGGAGATGGATAAAGTAGCCTTGACTTTTATTTTGTTGGAAATAATTTGACTTTCTTTCGTCCTTTGGGCCGATGTCACATTCAGTTACTTACTCGCCCTGCCTCACGCCAAAGGTACTCTGTACAGTGTACACTTGTGTTTATTCAACGTGTAGCTGAAATTGGAAATAACATTTTGAATAAATACAGAGTTGGTGCGAGTGGTGCGGTCCGATTTTCAAAGGGGCGCCAAGATTTCTTCCTGAGGAGAAAGAAGAGGGGTCAAGGAAGGAAAATGATAGCGTAACTACTATAGCGCTGCGTGCCCCCTTTTAATGCTCACGGTCACTCGCTGAAGCGCTTCGTACCACTACACGACACAGGTGATTTGGCCACTGCACTGGTGTAGGAACTTAAGTAGGCCGGCACTTTTAAAGTTTAGGGGGTGGCAAAATATGGACATCTATTCATCATGGAGGGGGTGAGGAAAAAAGGAAAAAAAAATACTGTGAAATAGTTTTCCATCCCCGAATGATACCCACGCTACGCCACTAAATAAGATGAATTCTAAGTTTGACCTGACTTGCGCTTTTACATGCAATACTCACTTTTGTCACTACGCCCATAAACGAGGCCTTAATAGTTTTAATTCAAAAATATTAAATATATTTTATGTGTCATTATTAATTTAATCAACTAAGCTAAGTTGACTAAGTTTTTAATTTCTTGAAGTAGAAAGTACAAGTTGAAAAGAATTGAATGAAAACACTGTAAAAAAAAACAACTGCTAAGACGACCCGACTGCAGTGCGAGCTACGAAGAGGTGGGTCTGCCCGCGTGGCTGCGCAATACTGCGCAATACGTGACTTCATTACAGCCGTGATTTACGCTGCCTCGCCTTACTAAACTTGTATAGAATATTAACCTTTATGACTTGAAGTACTCCCTCGCCGATTGAACGTACTGGCCGGAAAATGAATGTCTGAATTTATTAAGTTAACGAAATTACTTACTGGGGTATTCATGTAGAAAAACAATAGAAGCAGTAACAAGAATAATTTAAACCACACGATAATCAGATGTTGATACTGGCGGGAAACACGTTCCATTAACAATATAAAACATTTTTTAAAATAAAACATTCGTCACCGAACGAGGGACTAAAGAGTTCTTTTTAATTTAAAAATGGCGGAACAGGTGTTACCGTGCATTACCAACCAAAAATAACTCTTTTGAATTCAAATCGTTCGAATTTTAAATCCCCTTTAATTGAAATAAGTAAAAAAATCTTTCTGGCCAGTAAAATGAAAGCCTACACATAAAAGTACCATAAGTACAATGAATTATACCCAACATCTCAAAGTACTATAACATTTGTTAGCTACTAAAAGTTTCGGTCTCACAAAATTGGCTTGCAACAGGAACTGGCGTATATCTGGTTGGATTTAAAGAACATTGAGAAGGAAGTACCGCCGCTATTTACATTCCAATTAGGCGA
This sequence comes from Cnaphalocrocis medinalis, assembly GCA_014851415.1. Lineage (NCBI taxonomy): Eukaryota > Metazoa > Arthropoda > Insecta > Lepidoptera > Crambidae > Cnaphalocrocis > Cnaphalocrocis medinalis. The sequence goes on from CM026278.1 coordinate 17,190,287, forward strand.
ATGCTGCTCACTTGTCTGAGCGGTATGGGTTAACTAGCCGACGCAATAACTAACGAGTGCTTGGGAATATACAGGAACATAATTGTTTAATAATCTTTAAGACCTGGCAAAATATTTTTTGTTGGTCATGTTATGCACTCGTTATAAAACGACACTTGTGTACAATAATTGTCTTGTTCGAAAATTCTATAATAATAATTAATAACAATAAAATAAATAGACACCTACAACACCAGTACCCTAGTGCGTTGCAAACCTTTAAGCCCCTTTCCCCCAAATTGAGCCTCCGGTATCCTCTCTCACTCAACGAAACATAGCGCAGACGCTACTTCACGTCGGTCTTCTGTGAGGCCGTGGTATCAACTGTCGAGTCCGCACACATGCCACGGTAGAGGTGCCAAAAAAGAGCCTGTTTTGATGGCAGATCATTAGGATTGGCTGCTATAGCCCAAATATCGTTTGAGAGATTTGAAAGAAAGAAAATTCATTTATTGACCATCACAACATTCACAGCACAACGGAAAGCAACTTTACAGTAGGTATTACAACACGAAAATATAATAATAACACGTACAGATAACAAAAGAATACAAGAAAGAAGGTGTGAGTATGTGTGGTCAATCAGGTCCCGACCTCAGCATTTGCTGCTACGGCGCTAGCTGCGGCGCCGCAGCAGCGCTGGTATTCTGGTGAGACCTAGTTGCGAGTGAGTATAGGTAGGTGCGATATATAAGTACACGTATACAAAAGAAGTGTGCGATGTGGCAGATATAGTAATACGTAACAGATTTGATATTACCCATTGTTAGTTATATAACGTGAGTGAGTTATCTCTACGTGGGTCACAAAACGCAGCGTCCAGTAACGAGATAAGAGCACGTATAGTTTCCCGGATGGTTGTTCGTTTTACGGCTTTTCATTGTGATGCCGAGGGCGCCCGTCTCCGCGCGGGCTTGAACAACGAATTACTTTATATTTCATTATTTCCAACTGCGGATATAGTCTTCGAGACGGTTGGAAACGTTTGTGTAATTACAAGATTCTATGAAGGCAGGAAACGTTGCTTAGTTATTTAATTTGCACAAATTTTACTTCGACGTTTAATTTTAAACGTGGGAGAGCCACGCTTCGGCATGAACGCGCCGGGTTAACCGGAGTCATACCACGGTATCACAGAAGACCGGCGTGAAGCAGCGCCTGTGCTGTGTTTCGTCGAGTGAGTGAGGGTACTAAATGGGGGAAAAGGAGTTAAAAGTTGCAATTGTGACTCTACTAGGTTTGCAAGTGTCTATGGGCGGCGGCAATCGCTTACCGTCTGCTCATCTGCCACCTTTTTTAAATATAGCTTTTACTCATACTGTCCCACTGCTGGGCAATCACCTCCCCCGAGTCCCTCCATAGATCCCTACCCACCGTTATCTGTGGCCAATCGATTGCAAAGCTGTTAAGATCGTCAATCCATCGCCCCGTTGTCGGCCGTGCCACCTATCACATAAAAAAACAAAAGAGCATCTAAGATAGATAAAAACCAGTGAATACAAACCTTTGCCCTAACCTACACTTTTATTCCTGAATCTATGTCGTCTCTTGAAATGACCATTCTAATTCAATATTAGGTTCAATTTCCTAGCACCGAGGTGTCTCCTAAAACGTTTACGGCTACACCCGAAGGCGGTGTATAGAATATCGGCCAATACCGCCGTGTGTCAATAAAACAACTTTATAGATACTATTCTTCAGAACGACCGATAAAAGTCCCCGTGCCCTGGGGTTTCTATCGGGCGAATGCCAAACAATTTCCAGGACCACTGTGGGTGTGTTTTTGCCATCAATCAAATGCGGGACATAACGGAAATAGGAGTTAGGTAGCTTTTTTAGGGTTTCGTAGCCAAATGGAAAAAAACGGAACCCTTATAGATTCGTCAAGTCTGTCTGTCCGTCCGTATGTCACAGCCATTTTTTCCGAAACTATTAAATTGAAACTTGGTAGGTAGATGTATTCTGTGAACCGCATTAAATTTTTTATGCAAAAAATAACATTTTTTAGGGTTTCTCATACATGGAACTGAAATTCATTTTTTTTCATCCAATTCATACGTGTGGAGTATGTATGGATAGGTCTTTATAAATGATTTTGAGTTATTTACAATATTTTGTTCTAAACTGAATAGTTTGCGTGACAGACGCTTCCAAAGTGGAAAAAAGTTGGTCCCCCCCCCCCCCTTCTAACTTCTAAAATAAAATAATGGTAAATGTGTAGCAGCAAAACAAATGAGCGAGTCTAATGTAAAAATGTAATTTTGACTTACTGTATATTTTCGTTTCATTCCGAAGTACAAAATTTTGTGTACAAAAATAAGCCCGGTGTGCGTACAGCCAATTGTACAACGGTATCGCCGAACACGGAAACCCTTTTAGCTTATAAATAGTTCAAACACTTCTGTATGTAGGTAACATGCTAATATTTTTGTAACAACCCCTTTTAAGACGATATGGTACAACCGTTCTCCAATACAAAAAGGGAACCCTGATCCCTCCTTGGATAGTGCCAGGAGAGTAACATTATTTTCCTGAATATGGCTACAGCTAGAATGTCTGTACTCTGTATGTTTGATTTTTGATTAAAAAAAAATTAATGATACTAACTTTTGAGAACCTAATAATCAGGGCCAGATTTTTCGCGGTATTCTAACGTAGGTACCAGAAAACAAATCCCAGAAAAAAAAACAAAAAACTCTTTTCTCATTATTTGGTACCTACAAGAAGTTTAATATCTTAATCGGTTCAGTTTTAGAAAAGCGATCGTTGTAACGACGATAAGTTGTTTTTCTTTACATTCGGCAGGAGTTCCCTATCACCTGGTATCTTCTCAAAAGTCTGCTTTTGATCACGAATCTTTATCTGGGTATTAAGTTTGATAACTTTTTAAATAAGTAGATTTACTTTTGTTTTAGAAGGTAAACTTTCTTAAACTATAGATAACGAAATACCTCAACGAAAAATCTGCAATCTCTAGTATGTATCAATAAATCTTTACCCAAATTTAGGTCAAATCTCAAGTTTGATCCCTACGGTCAAACCCTTGACCTTTGGCGTCTTTTTTAAAAATATCGCAAAATACGCTAAATACCTACGTAATAAATTGTTTGCAACGATCAAACTATCTAATGAGTAGACTATTTTCAAACATTATAAGTGTTGCTAAGGACTGTTTCTATCACGTAACTCGTTCGTAACATAAAAATCCCTCATGATATTAAAAATACTTAAGAGTTTATTAATACGTAAAATGGTGAGCTGATATTAAATCCTAGTACGAAACGACCAAAGCAATTACCCGTAATAAGGTACCTCAGAGCACGGGATGGGCAAACAGAAATAAAAAATCGATATTTATCGTATCGATATTTTCAAATATATCGATTTATAGGCATCACCCAAGAAATATCGATTTTTCGATATTTTTTACCCAATATGCAATTATTTGCACATCGGGTGTATTGACAGTTTTATTATTTAAAAAAAAAACAGGTTTATGTACACAGCCCTTTGCCAGTGTAATTTATTTATCTGGGCCGTCTCATTGTGACAGGCGCATGGCATCATCAGAGCCTACTGCATACTTGCTCTTTTTCTAAATTAAAGAAATCTGATTGGTCAAATACATTTTAAGACGCATAAGCTTTACTTATCCATTTCGATATCTGAAAATAAATATACCGCGGGAAAAATATAGCTGATTTATATCAAAACTTTTTTGAAAAAATATCGATATTTTGGTTACATCGATATTATTTTTTTCCCCAAGCCTACCCCAGAGCACGGGATCATACCTGCCAGTCGCGCGAATGCCTCTCTAATAAACCATTTTATGGGCCAATAAAATAGTGTATTCGAAATATTCTCATTCTCCGAATAGGAAATAAAAGTGAAGGAAAGCATTAAAAAAGATTGAGCTCGGGTACGGTAGATTTAGAAGAAATACCTATTTGAATATGTTTATAAGTATTTAAATCCGTGCGCTTATTTTTACGTTATCGACAGCTATAGTTAGCGTTTTAGTGTAAGATTACTTTTTCATTTAAATTCGAACTTTGGCTTTATCGTATCTAAACTTTTTTAGATACTCGTGGCCCGCCCTCATTTCGTTCGGGACTGCAGCCATAGATGGCTATAGGAATCGATTGCTCCCTTTTTCGGTTTCCTTTAAACCCTGATATGGCTTTTATAAATAAAGTAAAGTATCAGCCTATATACTGCAGCAAAAAGGCCTTTCTATCAGTAGAAATCAAGTTAGTCATCGCTACTATGACGGGATTCGGCTTAATCACCAAATAGGTTCTTTTAATAATTATTAAGGTTACTTAAATGCGAGTACATTGCGATTAAAATATGGTCTTTCAACATCATCTGTCAAAAAAAAGGAATATAAAAACCCCTACCCCGGTTATCAAAGTGCAAAATACGGTCGCGCCATCAAAACGTTACCCGTCATTAGCGCGCTAATTGACAGCGCGAATCGCAAATAAGTTAACCCGCGCTAACTCGCGTCGGTGTTGCCATCGTCGATGTTGCTAGCGCCATGTTCCCCACTCTCAAGGTCAGCATTATCCGCATTAATTAGGTAATTTATGTATACCTACGTGGAACTTGACTCGACCCACTTGGTTGTAGAAATATAAACTTCTATTCAATACTCCATACCTACTGAACACTTATGAACGTCAAAGTAGTCACACATATTTTGCGTGTTATACAGGCTGCGCACCACACATGCACGTATACAGTGATCTTGACGTCATTTGACGTAGACAAGATAGAAAGCAGGAGACACCCAGCTTGTAGGTCCACGAATGTCCCCAAAGGCCTGCATCATAGAAATCAAGTTACCGCTACTATGATGGGATTAGGCTTATTGACCACGCTGGCCTTATGGTGATGACAAACATGAGCTATGTTCGAAAAGTTCAAAACATACCTCTACCAACTTTTGCTCGAGATTGAGACCTCAAGATCATGGCCCGGTACTTGAACCACTAAATCATCAGGCGTATAAGAATGTAAGAACTAGTAATTTTTGTTAGGGGTGTCAAAATACGAAATACGGCGCGCCATCAAACCCAACTCTTGCTTCGATATTCCCGCGCTCAAGATCCGCTTCCTCCGCGGTAATTACCCACACACGCGGAACTTGCCAACGAGCGAGCAGCTGCTATATTATTCAACCCGCGAACCATTCGCCGGGAAGGCAAACTTTTCCTCGGAAAATTTAAAATATTTAAAGTACGAGCTCACGTCTTGGGTGTTTAGCGCCCAAATCTGGTTTACTGCGAGTTACAGTCGGGGCTCCGGATTATGGAAAGTTAGGGCTATTAAAAGTATGTTAAGTTTTATTGGTGCGACCCGGCGCGCAATGGTTGGCTTTTGGTTGCCTTAATGGCTGTTGCGGGGTGCTTTGTTTAGTTTTAAATTGTGTATTAGTTTGTTTATACCTGTAGTAATCATTTAACTATTTTGTACCCTCATTTTAATTCATATCTACCCCATTGTGAAGTTAAGGATAAAAGTTCCAGTATTCAGCCTTTGGTGGTCTAGTGGTTTAAGTACCAGGCCGTACATATCAGGACCGATTTCCCGGTCGAGCAAAATATGTTTCGAATTTTCCAACATCGTTTAGGATCACCAATCCGCATTAGGCTAGGCGTGTTGATTAAGCCTAATCCATCATAGACCGGTGACTTGATTCCATGTGGAGGCCTTTGCCCTGCAGTGGCACAGTATATAGGCTGATACTTTACTTTGTTTTACCTATAAGTAACAATACTTTGGGATATGCAATCTGAACTAGTAACTGCTGTGTGAAAGTCCAATAATAGTACTAGTACTAGTAGAACTAGTTCTACACTAGTAAAAACCTATGCTTATACCCAAAAAATATTAATCAAACATTCCAAAAAACTACTGAATCTGTCGACGTAATCTAAGCATTTATGGTTTCTTCTGTATATTGAATAATACTTACTCGTATATAAATTGTTATAAAATATAAAATGCTAAGGTATTACCTAAAGCAAAAAAATATGTGAATACGATTCAAGAGTTCAATGTTTCAAAGGTACCTAATTGGCTGTTAGGAGATCCCAGCGTATTGAAGTCTTGTTTCTTAAGAAAGTTTGACAAATTCGCATTACTTTCATCTGGTTGCTGCTTTCATAAGTTAGTCGTTCCATCATTGAAGTTATAAGGTATATTTAACAACTTGTCAAGGGACTGATTACTGCTTACTTATGTTATTTTGTATACAAAATCCGAAAATTTTGATAGGTAGAAAACCTATCAAAATTTTCGGAACATTTGACTAAACACAGCACCTTACTTCAAGGTGTCTGCTTGAACCATGAACCTACACAAAACGTCTATATTTTTTTGTGCTTAATAACAGATCTATTATTTTTATGTGAATGTGGATGTAGTAGTGTCCAGTGTGTAAAAACACACATTGGATCCATAGCTTTAGGCATCCACTACCAAATACAGGATTAAAATATTTATTGGCGAATGACCGTGTCTGAGTAAAGGCAGCGAACTTAAACTTTTATGAGTTTTGAACTCTTAAGAGCTGATGGCAATTAAAGGGAGGGTCTAGCGGGTAAAAACTGCCGGGTAAAATCCGCCAGGTGAAAACCGCCGGGTGAAAACCGCCGGGTGAAAACCGCCGGGTGAAAACCGCCGGGTGAAAACCGCCGGGTGAAAACCGCCGGGTGAAAACCGCCGGGTGAAAACCGCCGGGTGAAAACCGCCGGGTGAAAACCGCCGGGTGAAAACCGCCGGGTGAAAACCGCCGGGTGAAAACCGCCGGGTGAAAACCGTTGGGTGAAACCGCCGGGTGAAAACCGCCGGGTAAAATGTGGTATCACTCTGGACGAGGCGACCCACTCATGTCGAAGCGTGACCCTCCCAAGATCAAAAATGTTGTTATTCTTATGCTAAATATTAGGGATTTCACTGCGCTGTGCGAAGTTTTCTGAGAGCCACAAGTTGACGAATAGGAATTATTAATATAATTTGCGAACAGATTTTAACTAGGCACTACCTCCGTGCCGAGTCGGAATTTATGTCGTCTCGTGCATGCCAATAGTGCTTTGTTCAGTAGAAGTAGGGTTGCCACTTGATAGATCCTAAGATAGTAAAGCGCTCAGTATTTTTCGTATATACACAATGCATATTCGGTAATCATTTAAATCTTTTTAGCCACGTAATTATACTAATCATCCTTAACAACATTTTTTCTACATGATACATACCGTATCTACTCGCATGTGCATTTTTAAGGCGATGTGGGACAAAATCTCGCGGAACACGTTTCAGATAGTTCCTCACACCTATGAACATTATAACTAAGAACAATTTGTTTTTCTTTTTTTATCTGATAGCTAGCAGACGACCAGATGGATCACCTTATGGTATGCGATTACCGCCGCCCATAGATACCTACAACCTCAGTAGGGTCACAAGTGCTCTGCCAACCATTAACCCCTTTTCCCCCCATTCGGGCCACCGGTACCCTCACTCACTCGGCAAAATACAGCGCTCACACCTTCACGCTGACTTAATTAACTACTACCGACTATAATATAACCTTTATAACAAAAAAAAATCAACATTCAAATTAGTTTATCCTTCCGGGAGCTACGATACCACAGACAAAAAGACACGTCAAACTTAATATAACACCGCGTCGTTTTGCGTCGGGGGCAAAAAAACCTGACGTGTTACGTCACGACAAATCCTGGCGTATGGGTACCCTACGGATAAATCCCTCACAAGGCTTGTCCGGGATCGCGTTACCAAAGGAAGCGTGTTCGTCCAGGTTTAACATTCCATCCAACCCGAGTCACAATGGCTTTCGGAAGTATTGAAAGCATTTTGAGCTTTGCGCTTCGCAGCTGGGAATCATTTTGGCTCATTTTTGCATTTTCTAGGAATAGCAGCGTGGTGATCCATCGGATCTGACACCTAATGCATAAAAAAGCATTACGTTCAGTCAGCAGCAAAGTCACGTGTTCAAAAAGAGGTTGATGTTGAAACGTTATACAGGTTGTATCTCTGTGAAAATTTACATCCCTCTAACCACGTCTTATACTTATCAACCATTATGAACAACATTTCTTTTACGGACTTTTGTAGATTTTCATTAAAAAGTGACAAGTTCTTTTTGGAGATGGAGAGTCTAAACAATTTTCATTGAATTTCAAAAAGTCGTTGTTAAAGTCAAATTAAAGTGTTCTTAATGAATAGTAGAACAAGTGGTTAAAAGGGATGAAAATGTTCATAGATACACCCTATAAAAGCAACGTTTAGGTATTATCCAACCACCCAGCATTAGGTTTGAAAAACCAATACTTTAACACATCACACTAAGAGCCTGATTGAAGATATTTGCGCCAACGATTTCCTTTCACAAGACATTCGGGCGTCTCAAAGAGACCGCGACTTGCTCCCCGCATCCGAATGAGTCGCCCAAAGAGGATGCCGAGTAGTGGTGAGAAAATCTTCAGACTTGTTTTAAACTTTCTTGGTTACTAATATCGAGTAATATTATATTATTACTCATTAATAAGGCAGTGGGAAAATAGTTGCCACCTGATTTTGACTTTATATGTCACTAGTGGCCCGCCCTCACTTCGCTTGATGAACTAATAGATGGCGCTGTGCTAAATTACATTGCGCAAGCGTTTCGAGTTTTCGGTTTACCTATAAGCCTTGTCGTTGTCTATAGAAGTTATCTCTTTATAAATAGTATAGAAGATAGATAACATAAGAGCGAAAACCAATGAAATTTTTAGTTGACTTATATTCTACTAGTGGCCGCCCGCAACTTCGTTTGCGTGAACTTTATGACTGTTTACTTAAAGTTGATTATTTAAAATATAGTTTTTTTTCGGATCTCATCCAAAAATGCTCATCACATTTGTCAATTTTCCATTCCATTTCATTCTATATTTGTTATAGTGTAGCTGGGCTTTTAGAGTGCCACACCAGATGTTCCATGATCTTTGATTTTTTTTCATGACATCATAAAATGCTCATCAATATGAACAACTTTTGTTAAGGTGCCATTGACCTACCTCTTATAGTTTATCCGGGCTGTTGTGGTTCTACGTCATGTAGCCTGGTCTTCAAAATAAAATATATCCTATAAGTTGCCCTGACATTACAGCTATACAATAAAAAAGTTTCATTCGAACTTCATACAAATGTGGTTACGCGTCGTGTGATAACTTAAGTTAGAAGAGTTGGGTGCAACCAAAACACACGATGCAGGGAAAGCCTATCTATGTTATCTATTTAGTTGTATTAGATGCGTTTGACTAAAAGGCCCTGTTTTCTGACTAGTGGTTAACCAATTGTCAAAAAACCTTAACAAATTGTAAATATCGCTGAATGTATTTTTTAGTTAGCTGAACCAATAAGCGATTGCTAATCAACGAAAGAGCCCTGGCGAACCACCCACCAACCCGCACTGGTCCAGCGTGGTGGGTTATGGTATAATCCTCCTAATGAAGAAGACAATATTGCCTCGGCCCCCAGTTCCGGCAGCCCTGCTATTCTGGTTTTGTTAACGACAGGCAGACAGGCAGGGGGTGCTAAGAATCTCCGGGATAAGGAAGGCCGCCATACCACACTGACCGAAGAACTCGACCAAGTGGTGAAAATCCTTCGGGACGAGGGTGCAAAATTCTGTGAGTTGCGACGTACGGGCAAGCGGTCTAAACTTTCGAAAGAGACTCTGGGCCTAATGGACAAGAGGCGGAACGATCCATCAGTCACTTCGGCAGAACAACGGGCTCTGAATAAGTCCATCTCCAAGCTGTTAAGACGTGACCTCCGAAGCTTCAATGCACTCTCAATACAGAGAGCAATTGAGCAGAACCAGGGGCCCAAAGTCTTCGTACAACAGCTTGGAAGGAGCCACCTGTCGAAGTTGACCATAACAAATGGAGAAGTCACCACGTCAAAGCCAGAGATTCTTTCGGAAGTTTACACCTTCTATAGCCAGTTATAAAGTCAAAGTCAAAGCCAAAGCCCCGGGAGAAGACGGAGTCACAACCGAGCTTCTGAAAGCCGGTGCTGAGGAACTTTTCTCCGGAAGAACTCTTAGGGCGTGGCAGCGGAGCTTGGTCGTATTGTTCTTCAAGAAAGGCGACAAAACCTTACTGAAGAACTATCGACCAATTTCACTCTTATGTCACGTCTATAAGTTGTTCTCGAGTCATTTCGAATCACCTTACACGAAGACTTGACGAAGCTTAACCTGCAGAGCAGGCCGGGTTCCGACGGAGTTATAGCATCATATACCATATTCACAGTGAGACAGGTTATACAGATGACCAAAGAATATAACCAGCCCCTGTGCATGGCGTTTGTGGACTAAGAAAAAGCTTTGACTCCGTCGAGAACTTCTCGAGGCCTTGAGAGGTGCAAAGTCGATTGGCGATATATCGAGGTGTTAAGGTGTCTGTATGACGCCGCTAATATGTCCGTAGTAATCCAAAATGGCCAAACCGAGCCTGTCCTGCTGCGACGTGGTGTGAGACAAGGAGATGTTATATCTCCGAAACTCTTCTCCGCTGCGCTGCAGGACATGTTCGAAACGCTTAACTGGAAAGAGCGCGGAATCAATATTAATGGCGATGTCACACCTGCGATTCGCAGACCACATCGTCATCTTGGCAGAAACCTTACATGACCTACAGGAGATGGTGAGCAGCCTGGCTGAATCTTCCAAACACATCGGTCTTCGGATGAACTTGGATAAAACCAAGGTCATGTTCAACGAGCTCGTTGATCCGGGACTGGTCACAGTTAATGGAGTACCTCTCGAAGTTGTCCAGGAATATGTCTATCTAGGACAAACGCTCCAATTAGGCAGAAACAACTTCGAGAGAGAAGCTAATAGAAGAATTCAGCTAGGCTGGGCAGCATTTGGTAGGCTTCGTCAAGTCTTCTCATCGCCCATCCCTCAAAGTCTTAAGTCGAAAGTCTTCAACTAGTGCGTCCTCCGGTCATGACTTTCGATGCCGAGACGTGGACACTCACGGCTGGACTAGTCCACTTGTTTAAAGTCGCCCAAAGAGCTATGAAAAGGGCTATGCTCAGAGTATCTCTCGATGTAATCCGACAGAAAACCAGAGTCCCAGAGTCACAGACATAGCCCACCGAATTAGCAAACTGAAGTGGCAATAGGCTGGTCACATTAGCCGCAGAATTGACAACCATTGGAGCCGTAAAGTCCTTGAGTGGAGATCGCGACTCGGTGAGCCAAGTGTTGGACGCCCTGCGACAAGATGGGATGATGACATTGGAAGGCTGGCTGGTGTGGGCTGGATGAGAATGGCCGAAAATCTGGAGCAGTGACGTGTATTAGGTGAGACCTATGTCCAGCAGTAGACGAGTGTGGGTTGCTGATGATGAATGACATGAATTGTAAAGAAATAAATGGCCGCAAGGTGCACGCCGCCCACTGTTCCGCGCGCATCGAGTGACCACGCGTAACTATTTCAACTTCAAGTTAACAGATTTAGATTAAGTAGCAGAATTTATTGGAATACCGTCATGCACCCTCTTCGTTTAGTTTTGTATGTAGGCCAATTACGGCAAACCGCAAAGAAAAGTTTAAAGATAATATTAATAGGAAGGTGCCTGCATTATCGTATAATGATGGAAATGCAAATATACTTTATGAGAAGCTTTTTAATGTAGTGGAAAAGGAATTTAATGAGATTTTCACTAAGAAAACAATTAAATTAGATACTTCTAAAAGTAAATTCAGTGACTGGGCCACTCAAGGCATTTACAAAAGCAGAAAGAGGTTATTTGAATTATATGATATCAAAGCCAATTCAAATGACCCTAAGTTAATTGAATATGTCAGAGCATACTCAAAATTATTCAAAAAAGTATGTGCAATGGCAAAATCAAATTATTTGAAAGATAAGATTATAAAAGCCACTAATAAAAGTAAAATATCATGGAAGATCATAAATAATGAGACTTGTAAAAATAAAACAAAAGAAAACAAGCTCTCTCTTAAAATCGATGGCAAATCAGTTGTTTCTGACTCTGAAGTAGCAGAAACATTTCAGTCTTTCTTTTCTAGTATAGCAGTCACCACCACTAACAAACTAAACTCAAGCGCACATCTTGCTGCTTCTCTGCTCAAATCACATGTTGATGAATGCAAGACTACCTTTAAATTTACTCATATCAATTCTGATATAATTTTAAAAACATTCAAAGAATTGAATATGAAACCAACTGAGGATTTATGGGGACTCTCGGTAGACATACTAAAAAATATAATACATGCTATCGCACCCCATCTAGCTATGATATTCAATAAATGTGTTGACGACGGCGTATTTCCCGATATGATGAAATACAGTAAAATAATACCATTATTCAAATCGGGAGAGAAAAGTGACCCGTCTAACTTCAGACCAATTTCTATACTACCAGCTCTTAGCAAAATTTTTGAAAAAGTAATATTCATCCAGTTATTGGCTCATTTGAATTTGAATAAAATATTGCACAGTAAGCAATTTGGATTTACAAAAGGTAAATCCACTACTGATGCTGGAGTGGCGCTTATCAAGCATGTCTTTGATGCGTGGGAAAATAAGCGAGATGCTATTGGTATATTCTGTGACTTGTCAAAAGCCTTCGATTGCGTAAATCATGAAACGTTGCTTATGAAGTTACATCATTACGGTGTCTTAGACAACTCAATTAGTCTAATCAAATCTTATTTATCTGATAGGATTCAAAAGGTGAATGTCAATGGAATTAACTCTTCGGGTGCCCCTTTAGTTATGGGTGTACCCCAGGGCTCGATATTGGGGCCGTTGCTGTTTTTAATCTACATAAATGACCTTCCTTACTATACTAAAGATCTATGTGAGATAGTGTTATTTGCTGACGATACATCCTTGATTTTTGAGGTTGATAGACAAAAAGAAAATGTTGACGACGTAAATAACACTCTCTCTCAAGTACTACACTGGTTCACTTCTAATAACTTAGTTCTTAATTCAAAGAAAACTAAATGTGTAAAGTTCACTATGCCCAATGTAAGGCAGGTCAATATTAATATAGTCATGAATAACGAACCTATTGAAATTATAAACTCCACAGTTTTTCTAGGCATCACTCTGGATTCCAAATTGCAATGGAGCCCCCATATTGCTGCCTTGGCAGGAAGACTTAGTTCAGCTGCATATGCAGTTAGGAAAATAAGGAATCTGACTGATATTGAGACTGCAAGACTGGTATATTTTAGTTATTTTCATAGTCTGATGTCATATGGTCTATTGCTGTGGGGATCCGGTGCTGACATACAAGCTATCTTCATATTGCAGAAGAGGGCAATTCGCGCCATCTATGGCCTTAGATCACGTGACTCACTTAGAGAATTATTCAAGGAAATAAATATTTTAACGGTAGCTTCTCAATACATTTTTGATTGCATTATGTTTGTACGTAAAAACTTGCAGCTTTACTCGCGAAAATCTGATTTTCATAGCTTTAACACACGACATAAAATACGTTCTTCAAAAACATTCGCAATAAAAGTATACAAAAACAATACATCTTACTATAACCCATTAGTTCGAATGTGTAGGACTTATAACGAGGTAGCGTGTGGTAGCAAAGACACTGAAATAGATGTATTTAATGACAAATTTTCGTCGTATAAACGAGCGGTAACTACATATTTCCAGAATAACTAATGTCCTCTCCCCTCTCATTAAGTAAATGTATTCTCTCAAGTTTATTTTCGTAAGCTTTAATAATTGTAATAATTGAAGTAATATTGAATTGAACGTAATCTTATTTTTTACTATTTAATTTAATTTATAATTTAATTTAAGTATAATCAAAATTTTGACATGTTGTGTATACTATTTATGGATTGCTGTCTAGTCTAGTTAGTCATTGTTCTCTCACATTGTTAAGTTATGACTGTAATCTGTCAGTGTACCGTTGAATAAATAAATAAATAAATAAATAAATAATATTGGTGCGACCCGGCGCGCAATGGTTGGCTTTTGGTTGCCTTAATGGCTGTTGCGGGGTGCTTTGTTTAGTTTTAAATTGTGTATTAGTTTGTTTATACCTGTAGTAATCATTTAACTATTTTGTACCCTCATTTTAATTCATATCTACCCCATTGTGAAGTTAAGGATAAAAGTTCCAGTATTCAGCCTTTGGTGGTCTAGTGGTTTAAGTACCAGGCCGTACATATATCAGGACCGATTTCCCGGTCGAGCAAAAATATGTTTCGAATTTTCCCAACATAGTTTGTAATCACCAATCCGCATTAGGCTAGGCGTGTTGATTAAGCCTAATCCCATCATAGTAGCGGTAACTTCATTTCTATTATGGAGGCCTTTGCCCTGCAGTGGTACAGTATATACAGGATAATACTTTACTTTGTTTTTCCTATAGGCAACCATACTTTGGGATATACAATCTGAACTAGTAACTGCTGTGTGAAAGTCCAATTATAGTTGTAGAACTAGTAAAAACCTATGGTTATACCCAACAAATGGACGTAATCTAAGCATTTATGGTTTCCTCTGTATATTGAATAATACTTATATAAATTGTTATAAAATATAAAATGCTAAGGTATTACCTAAAGCAAAAAAATATGTGAATACGATTCAAGAGTTCAATGTTTCAAAGGTACCTAATTGGCTGTTAGGAGATCCCAGCGTATTGAAGTCTTGTTTCTTAAGAAAGTTTGACAAATTCGCATTACTTTCATCTGGTTGCTGCTTTCATAAGTCAGTCGTTCCATCATTGAAGCTATAAGGTATATTTAAAAACTGTCAAGCGACTGATTACTGCTTACTTATGTTATTTTGAATACAAAATCCGAAAATTTTCATAGGTAGAAAACCTATCAAAATTTTCGGAACATTTGACTAAAACAGCACCTTACTTCAAGATGTCTGCTTGAACCATGATCCTACATAAAACGTCTATATTTTTTTGTAATTAATAACAAATCTATTATTTTTATGTGAATATGGATGTAGTAGTGTCCAGTGTAGAAATACACATTAGATCCATAGCTTTAGACATCCGCTACCAAATACAGGATTAAAATATTTATTCGCGAATGACCGTGTCTGAGTATAGGCAGCGAACTTAAACTTTTATGAGTTTTGAACTCTTGAGAGCTGATGGCAATTAAAGGGATGGTCTAGCGGGTAAAAACTGCCGAGTAAAAACCGCCAGGTGAAAACCGCCGGGTGAAACCGTTGGGCGAAACCGCCGGGTGAAAACCGCCGGGTGAAAACCGCCGGGTGAAAACCGCCGGGTGAAAACCGCCGGGTGAAAACCGCCGGGTGAAAACCGCCGGGTGAAAACCGCCGGGTGAAAACCGCCGGGTGAAAACCGCCGGGTGAAAACCACCGGGTGAAAACCGCCGGGTGAAACCGTTGAGTGAAACCGCCGGGTGAAAACCGCCGGGTAAAATGTGGTAGGTATCACTCTAAACGAGGCGACCCACTCATGTCGAAGCGTGACCCTCCCACGATCAAAAACGTTGTTATTCTTATGCTAAATATTAGGGATTTCACTGCGCTGTGCGAAGTTTTCTGAGAGCCACAAGTAGACGTATAGGAATCATTAATATAATTTGCGAACAGATTTTAACTAGGCACTACTTCCGTGCCGAGTCGGAATTCGTGTCGTCTCGTGCATGCCAATAGTGCTTTGTTCAGTAGAAGTAGGGTTGCCACTTGATGGATCCTGAGATTGTAGGGCGCTTAGTATTTTAATATACACAGTGCATCAGTAATCATTTAAATCCTTTTAACCACTTATTGTACCAATAATCCTGAACAAAATTTGTTCTACCACTTCTTGGAAATTCGTCAAAAATGTTTTCGACTACGAAATTAATCAAGTCATCTATTAAAAGTCGTAGAACTGTTCAGAGTGGTTCGAACATGGTAGTTAAAGAAATGCATATTATTATGTATACCGATCCCGATGAACATCCCGTATGTACTCGTACCTATGTACATTTTTGAGGCGATGTGGGACATATTCTTGTGGACCACGGTTCAGATAGTTCCTCACACCTATGAATATGATAATAACTAACATCACTTCCGACTATATAACCTATCAAACAAAAAAAAAACATTCAAATCAGTTTATCCTTCCGGGAGCTACGATACCACAGACAAAAAGACACGTCAAACTTAATATAACACCGCGTCGTTTTGCGTCGGGGGCAAAAAACCTGACGTGTTACGTCACGACAAATCCTGGCGTATGGGTACCCTACGGATAAATCCCTCACAAGGCTTGTCCGGGATCGCGTTACCAAAGGAAGCGTGTTCGTCCAGGTTTTACATTCCATCCAACCCGAGTCACAATGGCTTTCGGAAGTATTGAAAGCATTTTGAGCTTTGCGCTTCGCAGCTGGGAATCATTTTGGCTCATTTTTGCATTTTGCTAGGAATAGCAGCGTGGTGATCCATCGGATCTGACACCTAATGCATAAAAAAGCATTACGTTCAGTCAACAGCCAAAGTCACTACAAGTTCAAAAAAAGGTTGACGTTGAAACGTTATACAGGTTGTATCTCTGTGAAAATTTACATCCCTCTAACCACGTCTTATACTTATCAACCATTATGAACAACGTTTCTTTTACGACTTTTGTAGATTTTCATTAAAAAGTGACAAGGTCTTTTTGGAGATGGAGAGTCTAAACCATTTTCGTTGAATTTCAAAAAGTCGTAGAACTGTTCAGAGTGGTTCGAACATGGTAGTTAAAGAAATGCATATTATTATGTATACCGATCCCGATGAACATCCCGTATGTACTCGTACCTATGTACATTTTTGAGGCGATGTGGGACATATTCTTGTGGACCACGGTTCAGATAGTTCCTCACAACTATGAATATGAAAATAACTAACATCACTTCCGACTAACTATAACCTATCAAACAAAAAAAAACATTTAAATCAGTTTATCCTTCCGGGAGCTACGATACCACAGACAAAAAGACACGTCAAACTTAATATAACACCGCGTCGTTTTGCGTCGGGGGCAAAAAACCTGACGTGTTACGTCACGACAAATCCTGGCGTATGGGTACCCTACGGATAAATCCCTCACAAGGCTTGTCCGGGATCGCGTTACCAAAGGAAGCGTGTTCGTCCAGGTTTTTACATTCCATCCAACCCGAGTCACAATGGCTTTCGGAAGTATTGAAAGCATTTTGAGCTTTGCGCTTCGCAGTTGGGAATCATTTTGGCTCAATTTTGCATTTTCCTAGGAATAGCAGCGTGGTGATCCATCGGATCTGACACCTAATGCACAAAAAAGCATTACGTTCAGTCAACAGCCAAAGTCACTACAAGTTCAAAAAAAGGTTGACGTTGAAACGTTATACAGGTTGTATCTCTGTGAAAATTTACATCCCTTTAACCACGTCTTCTACCAACCATTCTGAACAACATTTCTTTTACGACTTTTAAAAATTTGCATAAAAATATATTCGAAGTCAGTTACGAGACATGGTCTTTTGTATGAAGAGTCTAAACAATTTTCGTTGAATTTCGTAAATCGTCGTAAAACAAATATTATTCTTAATGGTTGATAGATAACGTGGTTAAAGGGATGGAAATGTTCATGATACACCCTGTAAAAGCAACGTTTAGATATTATCCAACCACCGAGCATTAGGTTTGAAAAACCAATACTTTAACACATCACACTAAGAGCCTGATTGAAGATATTTGCGCCAACGATTTCCTTTCACAAGACATTCGGGCGTCTCAAAAGAGACCGCGACTTGCTCCCCGCATCCGAATGAGTCGCCCAAAGAGGATGCCGAGTAGTGGTGAGAAAATCTTCAGACTTGTTTTAAACTTTCTTGGTTACTAATATCGAGTAATATTACATTATTACTCTTAATAAGGCAGTGGGAAAATAGTTACCACCTGATTTTGACTTTATATGTCACTAGTGGCCCGCCCTCACTTCGCTTCGGGACCGTAATTCAGAAATGAACTAATAGATGGCGCTGTGCTAAATTACATTGCGCAAGCGTTTCGTGTTTTCGGTTTACCTATAAGCCTTGTCGTTGTCTATAGAAGTTATCTCTTTATAAATAGTATAGAAGATAGATAACATAAGAGCGAAAACCAATGAATTTTTTAGTTGACTTATATTCTATTAAGTGTGTAAGTATTATATTGCTTCCATGTAGTAAAGTAGACACTGTAGGTGTTAAGTTACACCGTGATTACGGTTCTTACAACAGTGCCGAAATATCGAAATCTCGAAAATAAAGCACGTTAGCTTGGTAGCAATCCCGTTACAAATTAATGTAAATCTCGAAACATCAAATTCTTTTTTTTTTCAAGGCTTCGGTGTGTCATAATAAGACTCATATCTCTCTGAGCGGCCATCATGGATTTAAAATTTGTACTGAGTATGTACTACACAAGCCCTTTTTATATCTAAAGACATAAACATTAAGGGAGCTATGACAAAATATGTATAAAAAATACCCATTGAATTTAAATTTGTGATTGTTTTTAAATAATATGTTACATTATTGCAATGGTACGCATGCAAGACTGGTCAGAATTGGCACAGGATCAAACAAAATGGCGAATTTTGACGACGAAGGCCAAGATTCACCTAGGATCGCTGAGCCAGCGTAGTAAGGAAGTAAGTAGATAATATCATGCTGCAGCGCGAAGCAAGCCCAGTTGGATCGAAACGATTTTATGCTCAGATGAAAATCAGTGAAGCCCTGGGCACATCACTAACGTCGATTGGGAATTTCTCCGACACGTCGTACTGTGTAGCTGAATTGAAATAAGAAGTGAGCGGCAGCTCCCGAATAGATGAAACATTCAATTCGTAAGTAGTCAGTAATTTTGGAAAATCAGGCAATCACTTTTAATTATAGGTTCTGGATTGAATGCTCGGTAGATTATAACGATAGAATACCAATAAATATTATAATTAAACTACGATTTGGATTAGTCGTAGCTTGGGTTTCGTAGAACGATATGGCTGCAGCATTCCTGACGGTTATGACTTAGGGTCCGTCAAGGGATGAGCATAGATAGATATTCTTTATTGCACAAAAACAAAATACCGACAGTACACTAAAAGACAGCAGACAGTACACTAAAAGGGTTTTATAGCTTATCTGTTTATCTACTTAGCTATATCAATTTCTTCAAGAAAACCTTAATTCTTCTTAAAAGGTCGGCTTCTCTGGTCTCGCAGATACAGATGTGAGGCGATCATCAAGTAATCACCGGTACCCTGATGGTAAGGACCATAAAGTTACCGGCTTACTCGTCTGCTTTTCCTTTGTAGGATATATTACTTTACCACTTAACTGACAGGTCAGTATTTAAACCCTCTAAACTTCATTGAAAAAGTAGCTAGGAAACCTAGCTCAACACATTTACCTACATACACAAGCTTAGAGACACAAAGCGAAAATCTAACGGCACTTACTAAGGCAAAGTATAATGAGCGTCCCTTTATCATGCAAAGCGGACAGAATTAAGCGGACTGACATGCGAGCCCTCTTCAACTATCCGATACGAGGTTAGAGGTTGTTGTACTACAAACTCTAGCCGATCATGTTAAAGGCAAATTAGTTTATTGCAAATTGATTGTATACTTTTATCTAACAGAAATTTTATTAAGAGAAAACATACCATCTCAGACTAAAAAGTTCAGCAGCTTATATCTCTGTTGCACCATCCAACGGTGGAACTGGTTGCCATCCCATTTGCTTCCTCTGTCATACTATATGGACTTCTTCAAACGAAGCGTGAAGAAGCATCTCGCGGGCCAGTATGGCAGTGCCAACGGATGTGATGCCGTGCCATCGCGTCCGTTGTAACTGCAATGTGGGCTCTCTTCTTGCTTATCATCAGGCTGAGGAGAGCCATTATAAAAAATATGTCTCTTACCGTGGGAGAGTCGCACTTCGGCATGAATCAACCGGAGTGATAACGCGGCCTCATAGAGCGCCGCGAAGCAGCCTGCGCTGTGTTTCGTCAAATAAGTGAGGGTACCGGTGGCCAAAGTGTGGGGGTGAGGACTTGTGACTCTACTGGTGTTACAGGTGTCTATGGGCGCCAGCAATTGCTTACCTTCAGGTGATCCATTTGCTCGTCTGACAACTATTACATAATAACAAATTCTTAGCTTGTCCACTGTCATTTATTTTTGTCATTGTTTTTCTGTGAGGAAAACGAGACAAGTTGGAATAATTAACTCCTCAAATGATTTCCAATTTCAATATTTTAAATAGTTGATTGCAGTAGAAACTATTAGTTGCAGCTGCAGCGAACAAGCTTCGGCATCTTGAAGTGGATGTTGTTTTTGAGAACTCGCAAACTTCGTTCGGTGTTTGTCTTGGTAACGAGAGGGCGCGTAAGATACCCGAGAAGAAGGTAAGTAATAGGAGTCTGTTTGATTAGCAGTTATTTTGTTTTAGGTATGTTTACTTTTTGTTACTTATAAAATATTTAAACTGCAATTAACGCCGTAACGTTTATTGTTAAGTACATTATATTGAACTTACTGCTTGACGTTTTGACTACGTTTTTGACTAATGCAAACAAACACCGATATTAGTGTAGTGTTGTGATATCCTTGTTGGTGTGAATGGCAGATACTGCTTTCATCACAATCTCTCGGCATCTTGTTTGCCAACTGACTGGTGCAGATCTTGTTCCTTCTGCCCCCATCTTAACCCTTAATTGAACATGAGTCATTGAAGAATTTCATTGCATTTCGCTCTTATGTCGTGATGGATAAGGTACAAAATCTGGTGGGAACTATTTTCCCTGTGTCCGATTAAGGGTCGATCAGCCGCTCCTTCGTTGCTATCGCGTCGACTACTACAACCGTAATACAGTATTTTAAGCCAAATGCATGGATAAACTTGAATAAATCGCAAAATAATGCGCACCCAAGCTGTACTCTGTACCCGTATGCTGCATCCATAATCCCCCGCTGTGAAGTACTCACGGCAGAAGATAAAGCATTCTCGGAGCCGCTGCATCAAGCCTGCGATGTATCTGCGCTAACCTAATAACATCCGCGGATCCCTCTGCATTACCTAGTTTATTTATTCTCCGAGATGGTACGAAATATATTATGTTACGGACTGAATTTTAAAATGGAGCGTTGCGGGCGCTGGGTCTGTGGCTATGGTTTTTGAAGTATTTGAGAATTATAGACTTAAATGGGTGGAAGGATTGTTAACTTGGAAAAGCCGCGCTTTGGCATGAATGGGCCCCCCATACCACGGCTTACATTAGACTGGCGTGAAGCAGCGCCTGCGCTGTGTTTCGTCGAGTGAGTGACGGTACCGGAACCCAATTGGGGGAAACACTTGTGACTTTGCTAGTGTTGCAAGTGTCTATAGGCGGTGATAATTGCTTACCATCATGTGATCCGTCTCCTCGTCTGCCACCTTTCACATAAATCACAACGGCAAGCTAGTAGATAGTAGTGATAGGTATTTTGTTTCTGTCAACCTCATATTTGGATCTCACGGCCGCTTACCGTCAGGCGGAGTGAGGTCATCTTGATTGTTCTCAATATATAAAAATACATTCTTGGTTTCAATTGTGCTTATAGTAGGATTTTACTTTAATGGAGGGTTCATTACAATATTCTGTGGCACACATACTATAAAGTTACCTCTTTAGCAATTATCAGCGCTGCTGAAAACCAAAAACAAAGCGTCCCCAATCTATCGCAGGATGCGACAGCGTTATCTGGCAATTTACCGGCGCGGGCGCCGCTCGTTAGCGGCCGCCGGTAACTCAGCTTAACGACCCCGCGGATTAATGTGTCGCCACGGGACCCTAAAACAATAATTACCTTGTAGATTACATTACGGCGTGTATTTAAATTCGCTGAGTAAACAAATGACTATATCGACGGGAAGTGGTATTGCTCAGTTTTTTAACCGAATTCGAAATAAAGTTTGTATGTGTGTATATCCGCATTTTTTACTTTCATCTTTTTATTGCAATAGTACTAAAGGTGTGACGGCTTCTGGGCGGATGGATTTTTAAAGCGTACAATTTGTAAAGAAAAAGAAATACCTAGTTGACGACGATGGAAATGATGCGTTCACCTACCTACGTGCGACGGGCGGCAATACAGGGGAAGGGAAGGGACTCACAATACTTCTAAAAACCATAAATATAACAAGGCAGGTCTGTCGCCAACACTAGTCGTTAGTGAGAGGGCTGAAGGCCCAATCTGGGGCCAAAGGGGTTGGCAGCGCTATTGTGACTCCACTGGTGTTGCCATTGTCATTTGGCGGCGGCTATACAAGCCACAAATCATAACAGCTGAAAGTCGAAAATCGGTATTAATTTGATAGGTGATTTCACATGATTTCACTGAGACTTTCAGCTACAAAAGATTTTATTCCACTTTGTTTCAGGATACCTATTAGTTAAAGGTAAATTACCTGAAAATGCTAACATTGTTGAAGTTTGAACAATTTAAACAAATTCTTGGCGAGACCTTTGTAATACGAGCGAGGAGGCAGACTCGCGCTGAAGTTTTCTTGAAACTACAGCTCAAGACTCTTGAAGGCTAGATTTATCTAAAAGTTTTATCTAGAACTCCGATTCTGAAATTTACTCGTTTAGACTGACGCCTAAAGCCTAGACGGCGAATGAGGGTTTTTGCAAATGCAAAATCCGATAGATGGCGTTACGTTGACGTCAGGTCCAATTTTGATGACATTGGTTGTTTTGTACGTAACTTCGTAATTATAACAAGATACGTCAAAAAATCACAAACCCAATCAAAAAATAAGCAGAAAACTATGTAATCTCACACTAAAAAGTTGAAAATAAGTTTTTGTGAGTCAAAAGTTAAATAAGTACCACAAATAAAATCACTAGTACCTAACTAGTGATTTTATTTGTTTATTAATTATTTAAATATTTACTATAATCAGTTTCGTTTGGAGTCGGTGCCAGCCAAACCACATTGACGACGAGTTGACGTGTTTTTAATTGGAGATAGTTGAAAGTATGGAGAGGAATATAGGCTACTTTTTGCCCCTTTCTAGCCCCCCAATTTAGGGAAGTGGGGCAGAGAGAAAAACCGCGGGCAAAAGCTAGTATATCATATATTGCGAATACGTAACCCTAAGATTACGTTCCCAGCTCCCCGCAAACAGCGTGTTTGCGCTGCATCCCCGCTTATCGAGCGCTCTGTGATGAACTCCTTCCGTTATTTTTTCCTATCGCCGAGCAAACATGAGGATTGAAACCGTTTGCTCGGCGGTTGTTGGCCAAACAAAAATATTGTTATGATAAAGCAAATATTGTTCTGATAAAGTAAACTGGCAAACAGCTGCGCAAGGGTAACGGGGCGTTTGCTGTCATTGAAGGTACGCAGTAAACATGTACTACTTGTGATTAAGTATGTGATATTTTTTATAAATAGTTTTAATTATTAATGTAATATGACGATTGAGATAAGACTATGCTCAGTGTTTTTTTTTCTACCCTGTATATCTACAGCGACTTCTGCAATAAGCAAAACAACTTGCATCGCAAAAATCCTGGTTAGTGTTTTTAATTGTCCTATAAATGGCGTCGGTAAAGTACTCCGTTACACAGGTAGTTTGAACAAATTAAACAGAATAAACCACACCTATGTTTACCCGTAACCCACACCGCGTCAAATAAACCACAGTGTTTCACACGGGCAAAGTTGATGCTCTTGCAATAAACAACGTGAAAAATCCTCAGAGCGACGAGGGTCGTAACCCCAGGCAACAAGTACTAGTTGTGGTCTCACTGGGTTTTATTTCCTTCACTCGGTAGTTAGTAGGTTAGGAAACTAAGTGACGATGGCTCTGATAGATGACTGTCAATGGTCTCACTCCCTTTTATTACAAATCGTCGACTACAGTTAATTGTAGTTTAAGAATGTCTTATAAAAGTCACAAATGACAGCAAGCAATTTTAAACTAAAACTAACTTTGGGTTTTATTTCCCTCATTCAGTAGTTAATAGGTTAGAAATCTAAGTGAAGATGGTTTAGATGTCTGACAAGAGATTTTAGTCACAAATCTAACCTTACTTACTATTAATTGATAGCAATGTAATTGTTGATATTATTGGTATATTTTTTGTTGGACCATTAGACTAACGCCTGACTGTAACATCACTCAATGGAGAATGAAGATGATGTTTACGAAAATGCCTGTTCACTCTTGTAGGAAATCTCCAATCAGTTTCGGTAATTTCAGTCTAAAGAAATGCTCCAACCAATTCGCTCGGCCACCAGACATGAAAGAAGACTTATATGGGTTCTCATGTCTCCTTTCCACTCTTGCGCAGACGGGTAAATTTCTAAGATTTGAGTAGCTAAACCTTCACCGACAAGGAGGAGATTCATACAATCCGTCTAACCCTGGCGAAACGTGTATGCGTAACGCATTTGTTTAGAGGTAAAATAGATACCCTGGACGCCCGGGCTCCAATAGCAAAGTGAGATAGCTTTTCAACCAAAACTACATTACATTAGTAAACTTACTACATCTAGTAGTTTACTTTCATATTCTACGTTGTACAACTGCAAATAAGTCACGTAAAAGTTAATCCTCAAACGCCTTCCCCAGTCTGGCTGAGGCGATTCGTTGTACAAAGCGTATGATAGTTGTAATTGAGTTGTGGGCAATAAAAATCCAAAGGGGAACTTAAATTGAGTTCTTTCGTTAGCGGTGCAAGTCGGGGAAGTTAGATTGCGGCCAGTTTCAGCAGTTCGGGACGCTGGTATATTTTGTTAACTTGGTATCATATTGGAGGTAACTTTGTCGCACTCAACTTAACGTGGGAAACATGTGTCAGGAGCGAAAATTATTTGTGGAGTTAGTTCAGAATGGTTGATATAACACGTAGTTAAAGGGATGTAAATGTTCACAGATACACCCTGTATGTAGTTTGCCTTTTACAAATTACACGTATCCTCTTTACACACCAGTTGTCAAGATTTTGTGCTGCTGGTATCTTGTGCCTCATTATTTTCTAATTGAGATAAAAAATCTGTCGCTTTAGGTCGATCTTGAACTATTGGAACCATTAGTAATTCGAAAATTTATTAATAGAATCTTTTTTTTCTTGATTGGTTCCGCATTATTAAGTTATGCTGTATTATGCCGTAGGTGTGGTATCTACGGCATAATACTGTTGGCACTGGTATTACTGCCCCGTAAGCCGCAGAGGAATGCCCTTTCACGGTAGTTTGCAGGAATGTATTCTGTAGGATAAATGAAAATAGGTAGTTAGTTAGCTAGGTAAATAATACTGGCTGGTGGCTGGATAATGGAACTCCATTTATTCATGGTCCTGTTTCAAGTTTTTGTGCTACGTCATGGTGTGATTGTTATCTAGCTCCGAAAGAAAGTAACAAAGTGTACTTTGTAAGCATAAGGTATACATTAAAGTGTACTTTACATGTATGTAGGTACTTATATATCAAAACACTAAGTCTTCAGCACTACATCGGTCACCGACACGAAAGGTAGCTGAAAGCTTCCGGATCTACCCTCACTCACGGCTTAGCCCGCGGCAGGAAACACCGCTGCGGGGAAAATGGCCGCGGGAAGTGACGCCGCGGGTGGGAGGGAACTTTGGGAGCGATCCGTTTTAGGTAATGCCTAGTTTGGCTCACATTTACAAGTGATGTAAATTTTAGTGACCTGCCCTAAATTTGTTACGGGACAGTTCCACTGTCTACCAATGACGGCGCTAGGCGTTGATTGCATCGCGCAGTGTTTCGCCTTTTCGGTTTGTATGTTTAAGGTTTACCGATGCCCATATTTTATCTCTTTGTAAATAGTATATATATAAGTATCCCTAGTTAGCCTGTTGTTCTTAGTCCTTTTCACTCAATCATCATAATTATTTCAGGCAGTAGACGTCCCCAGCTTGACATAGGTCTTCCCCAACTCAAGGAGTTCCCGCGACCTTTCACCACATCCTCGGTCCACCTGACAGAGGGCCTACCACGCCTGCGAATTCCTATACGCAGCCTCCACTGTTCTCCTCGCAATATGCCCTGCCAACACAATACTCAACTCACTCAACACAAAATTTTGACAGCGCAGTTGTGATTGCGCTGGTGTTGCGGATGCCTTTGGATGGCGGTTATCACTTACCTACAGGTGATCCAGCTGCTTGTCTGCCCTCTATCACATAAAAGATGATAATGATAAATGCACACATCAGCTATCTTACATTGACTTGATTCCGTACTTAGTTTAAGCACTTGTGTTACGGATATCGGACAATAGACGTCTCGTATCTCAGGCGCTAGACAAACACAAGTGTTCATCACACGAATGTTTGTCCAGGGTGGGGATCAAACCCACGACCTTTGGCGTTTGAGGCAGGGTCATTACCAAATGCGCTATCTGGCCAGTCAATACAAAAAAATCCAAAAAAAAAATACATTTGGGTGCAAAAGAGATTGGCCCGTATTCTTGTATTAGCAATAATATTCTCCTATATTCAGACACCTACCTAAATATTCTTCAGACCAGACAGCGGATATTTAGAGGTAACCTTCGTCAATCACCCGAAAACGCCCATTATGAATGTTACACTATCATTCTGCATGTCTGTCTGTCATACGTTTGATATCCACGCAGCCCAGTTGAGGTGAATCTTAAACAAGATACTGTATTACTAGAGTCATGAGGGGTTGCAAAGTTTGTACGCCTATTATGAATTAAATATTACATTTCCTGGGCGTTTTCGTTTGAGAAACCTTCGAGCTAGCTCTTCATATCAAAAATTACCTTTGTATTTTTTTTCCTTTTTTGAGATAGGTAGCAGACGAGTGGATAGATCACCTGATGGTAAGCGACTACCGCCACCCATAGACACCTGCAACACTAGTAGAGTTAACAAGTGCGCTGCAAACCTTTAACCACCTTCCCCCCAAATGGGATTCCAATACTCTCACTCACTCGACGATACACTGCGCAGGCGTTGCTTTACGCCGGTCTTCTGTGAGGCCGTGGTAACACTCCGGTCGAGTTGGCTCATTCATGCCGAAGCGAGTCCTATACGCAAAAAGTTGAGTTTATTATAACTTACATTCTTAAAATGATTTTCAATAGTTCTGCTTTATATTTTTGAGCCAGCGTAGTCTTGTAGCTTAAGCAAGATAGTATTTTTATTGACTACGCTCTCTTTCTACGTAATGGTATCGTTAACTTCTATGCTGTGTATCTCTCATCTTATTGTGTCATATTATATTTCTTGCTCTGGAGCCCGGGCATGCCTAGATCATGATTCAGGTAGTAGGAAACTGTGTGTTATTATAATATTATCTCCGCTTTGCTCTTAAACATAAGGTGTATTCTGCTGTTTCTAACATTCAAACTCGGATGTAGTTTTATAGTTCCGTGTTTAAGTTGCTTATCTGGTTTCTCAACGTCGACGTCGTAAATCTATGTGAGTAGAAATGGATTTTAAACTCGCAGTTTTTCTTAATTTAACAGCTTAGTAGTAGTAGAGTATAAGCTTTTATCATTTATTTGAAATGAAATAAAATAGAAAAGAAGATAAAATGACAAAAAAATCTAATATTTATTATATTTTCAGACACAAATTACAAGGTATATCCATGATTCAATTGGTCTGGTTTCCTTGTTAAAGTGTTGGTCAGACAGCAGTCTTTAAAATATTAAAACGGGAATTAACATAAGTTTATTGTGAAGTACATTGTATGTACTTATTTATTGATTTATCGGCTACATATAAAATACGCGAAAAGTAACAATAGTGTAAATTATTGCTAAAAAGTGGCCGTTTTTAACAATAATTAACATTATTGTTACTTTTCGCGTGTTTAGAAATATTGTATTGCATCTTGAAAAAATCAAATAATTTACTTGGATCTAAGTCTGTAATGTTTTATTTTCTTCAAAAATATCATATTTTCGCCACAATCAGTATAATAGGTTGATGGCGCTAGTTACATTCGTATAGCTCCTTAAAAGAGATGAATGTATGGATGCAATACTTTAAAGTCGTCAGTGGTTTGACGGCATGACAAGTTAGTATGTAAGGCTGGTTGTATCTTCAACTTCCACATTCATAACTTAGCAGTAAAATGAAACGCGTCAAGAGCGACGAGGGAAGTCAACCCATAAACAAGTTGCACAAATAAACAGTTTAGTGGCTCAGGTCTCTTTCGTGACAAAGTTTCTTAGGATACAGTGTCAAGATTTTCGGCAACTTTTTAGTAACAGTCCGCCACACATCAGGTTACACCAACCTGTCAAATTTTCTCAATTGATATTCAACCTAATGTGTATGACAGTAAGATGAAAGTCGATTGCAGAAATTCGACAGTTTTTTATACTGTGATGTGTGGCTGTACGTACTTAATTATTTTTATTTTATATGTTAAGATAAAATTTGACACATTTTTTTTGCTTTCTTGGGAAATCAACAGCTAAGTTAAATAATCCACTAGTCACGACCTTTTAATCATATATTACAAGTACGGCAAATTCATCGACTAATTAGCGTCTTAGGTAGCTCACATGAGACCGGCGTCTGCGCTGTTTTGCGAAGTCAGAGAGGGTATTAGAGGTCCAATTGGAAGAAAGGTGCTTGAAAGGTTGGCAGCGCACTTGTAACTCCGCTGGTGTGGCTGGTGTCTATCGTCGGCGGCGAATCGCTCACCATCAGGAGATATGTCTGTCTGCTTCTCCGGAACTTATCAGATAAAAAATGTTTCTATCAAAGATGATAAAGCACCAAATCAAGACAAATAGTTATCTACATAATATGTTTTGGAATATTACACCTTATACCGTTAAATCTATTTTCTAAGTTCATCATTCGTGTAAAACAATACGGGAGTTCCTAAAAGTCGGGAGTATAAATCTCGAAAGGATCCAGGAAGCATTAGCAACCCCTTAAAGTAAAAATATCTATGGGAGCGGAAACTTTATCTCATGACTTGGATCGTATGTCTTCGGGCCATTTTCTAACGTGGAAATATAGAATAGATTTTGCCCTCATTTTGTGCATTTTGCCTACTCTTGAGAGATAATAAAGCTATTTTTATGACTGTGAACTGATAAACTAGAGTAAAGACTAAAGAGCGATGGTAGTTTAGTTGATAAGAACACGCCTTCCATATGAGGGGTCTTGGTTTGAAACAGAATTTTCAATATGCATATATTATTATTTTATATGATAAATAGCAGACGAGCAGATGGATCACCTGATGGTAAGGTATTGCCGCCGCCGATAGACACCTGCAACATCAGTAGAGTCACAAATCTATACATACTACGAGTAGGTAGTGCATATTTCTAGAATTTAGCTTAGTAAGCCATTGAGAGTACACCAGAACGTTTCGGATAGTTTCCAAAACGTGTAACCATGATTCAAATGATCTAGTTCCTCTGTTGAAGGGTTGCGAAGGTCAGACAGCAGTCGCTTCATTGCAATGCCCAATTCTGAATCATGGTCTAAGCAACTATGGATGCAAGTTGCGTCCATAGTTGTCTATTCGAAGCCCCACATTGCATGCGTCCATAGTAGTCCATCGTTTATAGTAGACCATAATTAAAAGCTATGAAAGATAGAACTAGAGAGATAGACTAATAGGTAGCTCGTATCCATACTATACTATATACTATATACTATATACTACTATAATATTATAAATGCGAAAGTAGCTCTGTCTGTCTGTCGTCTGTCTGTTACTCTTTCACGCCAAAACTACTCAACGGATTTAAATGAAATTTGGTATACAGATAATCTAGACCCTGAGAAAGAACATAGGCTACTTTTTATTGCGAAAAGGGGGTTGTAAGAGGTTGAAAGGGGGGTAAAAAATTACTTTTCCATGCCGACGAAGTCGCGGGCGCCGCTAGTAGGGAGATATATTTAAAATTACATAGGATGTTTTCTTAAGTAAACACACATCTAAAAATTAATTCGACATACAAATCGGCTGGGAATGGAACGCAAACCGGGCGAGCCACTGGCAACTCCGTATTGTTGAAATGAAATGAAATGAAAATAGTTTATTCAATTTAGGTCCATACAGAACACTTATGAATGACAATAAGTTGTTATACCAAAAGACGTACATACAAAATTGATTCAATAGTATTTCCTGTATGCTACTTGTACTATTTAACGTGATTTGGTGCTTTGTCCAACTTTGACAGAAGCTGCTCCTCGGTTTCCAGTACATTAAGCGTAGATTGTTTCATCTGGAGCAGTGTCTCACAGCCGTTTTCCTATCGAGTGAGCTAATGCATTTACCAGGTGCCAGTTTGGGAGTGAGCGAATAGAAAATTTAATCGCGGGCGGCTCTTAGAGGTGGATTCATCGAGTCTTGTAGGCTACTCGAGCTCAAGCTTTTTGAGTCTTATTCCGATATTCTTAACAGTGCTTGAGTTTTTTGAGTGAATATTGCTCTTAACAAATTCATCGTAGGGTTCAGGTGGGACTCGAACCAACAACCTTCTGCTACCGGGTGGCTATTCTACCAATTAAACTAACCAAACCCCGTACTAAGTCGACGAATTTTGTGAATGCTTGATTCGCTATGAACTGACAAACCCAACGATGAATTCTTATGTGCAATATTTACATAATAATATATATTAGGGTAAAGTCATGTTTATTATTAAAAAATAATTTGTTATTAGGCTCTTTTTTGTTTTTGGATGAGGTACAGGTTGTTCCTAGTTCAGGCAGCGAACTTCAATTGATTCAGTAAGTTTAAATCTATTATTATAATTCTTTGTAGCTCTAATGTTTTTGCAAAAAAAGTGTTTACTTACATGTCCTGGCTTGTCCTGTGAAGATCCCAGGAAGCTTCTGTGCTTCTGGGCGGAGTTAGGCTGGCTAGAATAGTCAAGACACTACACGTACACCGGACCAAGTAGGAGTCTAAGTGCGGAAACAAGAGTCTACTATACATTACATTATATTACTCCTGACTTGTGAAAAAACAAGATAAATGTCCTATCCAGTTCAACGAGTCCTGCTAGTCGCACTCGAGTCTCTGACACCACTAGCGCCGCCAACTCCAGCGGGAAGCTTTTGTTAATTATAGCAGTTTCGAATTTGCGGCCGCTAGTGAACTGGCTAATCCTGTTTGCTGTGATTTCGCGTTTCTGATTTTGCATTGGGAAGTTGGCTCATTGACTTCAGAGCAGAAGTGAGTTGTATGGGTTTCGTTTTTCTGTTTAGTGAAAAGGATTATAATTTACTTCAGAACGGTAAGATTTAAATCTTTGGAAGTAAATGACATAGATTGTTTTTATAATACTCTCACTCTACCTAATTAAACGAAATAAGAAGTAACTTCTCTTGACAACATAAAAGGCTTATAAGTAACTAAATTGAAACACTCTTGCAATGTAATGTAGGTACATACAAGCGCCATCTAATAGCTTCGTTTAAAACTAATTTATTTATTTACTAGCGGCCGCCCGCGACTTCGTACGCGTGGAGTTAATTATTGACACTTACCGTCATATTTTGGACAATCCACACAATATATTGTTATAAATTGTAGCCTATGTGTTATTCTGATGTATAAGCTATATTGTGGTAAAGTTTCATTCAAATCCATTCAGTAGTTTTTACGTGAAAGAGTAACAAACATCCATACATCCATACAAACTTTCGCCTTTATAATAGTAGTAGGATTTATTTATTTCCCAAAACGAAATGAGGGCAGGCCACTAGTACTTAATAAAACTCGCTGTAACCTCACTTGGATATCGAATCCTGTCGAACAATTTATTTAAAATTCGAGTACATATCTAGCTCAATTAAAATAATTTATGACAAAGATTCATTGTTACGAAATAAGTATACACCGATCACTTAAAAACTTATTTACAGATCAAAAGAGGGATTACTCAGTTGCGTATAATACCGGGAGATGACAATGGTTCCTTTCAAACGCCTCCCGGAATATTTAAAGTATTCCTGTAGCCATTCAATTTTGTGAAAAATGTCGCTCTTTTTTACAAAACCTCTCTACAGTAAACAAAAATTTTAAGCGAAATTCTCAAAGCAAAGAAACGCCGCCGCGTATCATTTTCAAGGAAATTGAATCCCTCGAAAGAATATCGAAGATTTGTTCATTAGATGAATTTCTCTTGGTCTCGACACAACTTTGCTCTTACCTGTCTCTTTCATTTGAAGCACAGATAAATCCCTATTGATTTTTCTTGAAGCTCCGTGAATAATAAGGCGAGTATGGAGCCTGCCTACCTTCAGACTGCTATCAATTTT
Source organism: Cnaphalocrocis medinalis (assembly GCA_014851415.1). Taxonomy (NCBI): domain Eukaryota; kingdom Metazoa; phylum Arthropoda; class Insecta; order Lepidoptera; family Crambidae; genus Cnaphalocrocis; species Cnaphalocrocis medinalis. The sequence continues at coordinate 17,222,707 of CM026278.1, forward strand.
TTTATGGCACCCCCGAGAACTCCCGGCCGCAGTTAAAACCGTGAAATGGGAACTTTACGATGTTCAAACCTACATTTTGCGTGCAACTATAAGAATTGGAAAATTCTGATAACTTTTATGCCTATGGCAAAGCACATAGGAATATAATTTTATGTTCAAATATTACTTATGGTGTATAACATGAACGTGCCTAAAACATTTATCTAATTCAAATTATTGCGTATCAGTTTTACAATCTATACTAGAGGCGGCAAACGAGTAAGCGGCTACCTGCTGGTAAGTAATCACCGATATGCGAGATCAGAGAAGTCGCTGATGCGTTGCCTGGCCTTTTAAGAAGGAGTACGCTCTTCTCTTGAAGTTCCCTAAGTTATAGCCTACAGGAAATACTGCCGCGGCTAAACCTAATATAAAAAAGTAACAACTAAAGCACATATCTCCCACATTAACTGACAAAACATTCCAACAATTCATCTTCTCAGACGTTACGTAACATTTGATCTCGCGAAACAAGAGCTATATGTGGAAGTCAGTTATTTGAATGATGAATATTTTTGCATTAAGAGTAATGTCTGTAGCGACCATAAATGTATGGGAATGAAACAGAAGATTGATGATACGGATAAACAGAAGCGCGGGACCCGCCCTGACGTAGACTAATGCTCGGTTTCTGAACTTGACCGATCTGGGAACCCGAATCATAGTATCGAACTAAATGCAGAATTGCCCGTCTCTTTCATGCGAAATTTTGCGAGGGAGGAAACAGGACAGACTTACTTCATGTTAGTTTTTAGGGTTCCGTTGCCAAATAGAAAATAACGGAACCCTTATAGAATCGTCTTTCTGTCTGTCATGTCACAACCATTTATTCTGAAAGTATGAGAGCTATATTTTGGAAATCTGGTAACTAGATGTATTTTGTAAGCCGCGTCACTATTTTTATATAAAAAGAGAAAAAAAAGGGTTCTTCCTATACCTTTTTTAGAACTGAAGTGCATTTTTTTATCCAGTCTATACGTGTGGAGTATCTTTGGTTTGGTTTGAAAAAAATATATATTAAGGATCTAATATAATTTATATCTAAACTGAATAGTTTGCCTGATAAATACTTAAAAAGTGGAAAAATAAGAGAATGATAAAACTGAAAATAAAACATGCTGTATATTACCTTAAAAACTACCAGAGAAAATTAGTTTATAGGAAATCTAGTAAGTAGTTTTTTTTAGAACGTCTTAAGTCGTAAATCAGAATTTTATTTTCCTTCAATCAACTCAAATATGAAACTATTTCTTGATGCTACAGAACCCTTCGTAGGCGAGCCTAGCTTGCGCTTAGCCGATTGTTTATGGTTTAATTATTTTAAATATGTGGCGTGCCTGTAATCGGTTGCATACTGTGGTACCTACTTATAACTTTGTGGATTTTAACTTTTGTTGTTTACACAAGTATTTTTTAAAATATTTGAAATTGCATAATGTTAAAAGTGCTACTGATAACTTTTTGTAAGTACTAACGAAACGTGCTTTTACGCTGATTTTCTGTGTGAGGCAGTGGTATCACTCCAGTCGAGCCGAATAAAATCGAAGTAGATAATTTTTAGGCCTCTTTTAGAAAAAAACAATATGTCATAGCAATCAGGAACACTGCAGTTGAAAGCCACATTCCAGAATGTCACACGAGCGTGATTTTCAAAAGTTCTAGAACAAATGTTGTTCAGGATGGTTGGTAGAACTCCTGGTTAAAGGGATGTAAATGTTCACAGATACACCCTGTATGTGTGGACGAATGTATGAAATCTCTAAATTCGACTTCAATGTCGAGTGCACGAGAATTGCTCGCCTGGAAGCGTTCTGGAAGATATTGGTTCCTGATAGTATGGGAGGAGCTTACCGACGCGTCTGGTCTTGCGATAAAGAGTGAGAGATGAGTTCTTAGAGCACTCTTTTATTATCAAAATGAAAATTGTAATGAATGATAATTTGAAAAGACTAACTATTGAGTACTTTGCCGTGTTCGAAAAATACAAAACATGCAAGTAGATACTTTTTGCTCGTCCCGAGATCTTGAAATCACGGCCTTATATGTACTACAACTACTAAATCAACGGTTCGTTACTAACTAATTAACCTAAACATCCCATAGTTGTGAGATCGCGATATATTGAAACTAATTTACAGATAATAAGCAAGATATAATCTCCTCATTGCATTATCAGAGAATGCCATTTGGTTAAGAGCATAGTAGAATCTAATTATTGATTGTATTAAGTCAGATGTTATTCTACTAGAAAAATAAATTATTAGCAGAGAACAGCAACATGTTACACAGCCTGTCAATTTCTGCAATTGGGAAAAAGGTGTTAAAGGTTGGCAGCGCACTTGTGACTCTACCGGTGTTGCAGGTTGCAGGTGCCTAGGCGATGGCGATTACTTACAATCAGGAGATCCATCTGCTCGTCTGCCACCACATAAAAAAAGGCTTAGGTATCTCACTATTCCTTTATTTTTTTAATTCCACCTTGATGGCTGAGCTACAGTGAATAGGCTACTTCTGAGTAAGCCTGCTCCATCATAGGCGTCTTCTCAACTCTAGAGTTCAATATGAAGCCAAGAACAAGCCCATCACCAGTTAAATCAATTTTATATGTTTTATAGATATTACTCGCTGGTTCAAAAATTCATGCACCGATGAACATGGATCTGTCAAAGAGTCATAAATAACGCAACTATTTACCAAATTAAACAAATAATTTATTCCAGTAACCCACATTATTAATACGTAATCATTAATACTGGTAATAATGCAAAAATGCGTTTTAATCTTCCTCGGTTATTAACGATTAACGAATTACATTAAGAGCGCTTGTTTGATCCAGTAGCGCCGCAATTTAATTTTTATTAAAAGTGTAGGTAAGTATATCATTTAGGTAGGTTGATTTATTTTAGGTAGACTTTTTAAGGCGTTATTAATTTTAGGGTTACAACAATTATTCCCGCAATTATTGTTATAAGTGGACTTATTTTAACAAACACATTTTTACACAGAATTTATAAGACACAAGATGGTTATCAAAAACAAAGAAAAGAATATCTTAATGCAACCGGGAACCACGACGACCCAGCTTAGCGCAATGGTTTGAGCACCGGTTGTAACGCAAGGGTTGCGGGTTTAATTCCCGCATCAACACAAATGTTTGTTTATGAAACAGATGTTTGTGTTAGGTCTGGATGTTTATAATATCTTATTTGTTTTCATAGCACATGGGAATATTATTCCATAGACAAATAATTATAAATTATATAGATATATATTGTTGTCTCAATTTATAATAATTATGTATAATTAATCACATGCTGAGACGATATGATCCTAAATTTATCATTTATTTTCATCATCCTAAAGATGTCCACTGCTGAATATAGGCCTCCTGGATCTACCACATTCATTATCTACCAATATAACCGCGGCGCTACCGGCCCTCACGAGCAGCCTTAAACTGTAGTGCTGAAACCAGTTGTTAATTTAATGCTTCGCTGCAATCCGCTCTTCATTAACGGACGACAAACAACAGTCCGAAGGCTTCATTTGTGCAACACAAAAGACGAAATCAGGCGAAACAGCAACATTAAAACAACATTAATCATAAAAATTGTACAATTACTCAGCCGTTTTTAATCTCAGCAGCTCTCAAATCAATTATTGCAAACAATGCAAATGCGGAGAGCCAAGATTGATTCCTTATTTTGTATCTCTTTTTTGTTAGCTCCACTATTTAATAATGATCATTTCTTAACGTGCTTGACATCAGACGGCCGTCCGTCTTAACCAAAGTCAGACCAAATCGCAGTTTCCTTCCCTTTCATAAGCACTGTTTGTCACCTGTGTTTAGATGCGACAGATATATTTTTCGTTCCTTGTGGAATGTTTCGTTGTTATCCACCAGTATTCAATTAATCAAAATAAATAGTTGATAAGGGTTTTCAGGATTTTTTGGCCACGGGTCTTAAATTGCCGTCACCAAAAATTATGGATTACACATTTGTTATAACCAATGTCGAATTAGGCAGTGCAATATAATTATGGTCAACGTCTAATGTATTGCAAACAATGCAAATGCGGAGAGCCAAGATTGATTCCTTATTTTGTATTCGTTTTTTGTTACCTCCACTATTTAATAATGATAATTTCTTAACTGGTTGACATCAGACGGCCTTCCGTCTTAACCAAAGTCAGACCAAATCGCAGTTTCCTTCCCTTTCATAAGCACTGTTTGTCACCTGTGTTTAGATGCGACAGGTATATTTCTCGTTCCTTGTGGAATGTTTCGTTGTTATCCACCAGTATTCAATTAATCACAAATAAATAGTTGATAAGGGTTTTCAGGATTTTTTGGCCACGGGTCTTAAATTGCCGTCACCAAAAATTATGGATTACACATTTGTTATAACCAATGGTCGAATTAGGCAGTGCAATATAATTATGGTCAACGTCTAATGTATTGCAAACACATCCAAAACCTAATGTAGCTACTATTATAATTATTATTTTAAGACTAAACCATTAAATTTGTTAACCGGCTTACCATCACTCTTGTAACTAAGATATTTCAACCACCTGCAAGATCCAGGTGTTTAATTAAATGTGTGAACTATCTGAAAATTATGGTACTAGCATTAATTACTTAGCAAGAACTTGCCGCGTTCACTACCGTGCGTAAAGACAAATTAATGAACACCCCCATAAATTATTACGGGACGAATATTACCCCGACCGATATACAGGTGGTTATTTCGATCCAAATATCGTTCGGACAAAGTATTAATCAAGTGCAGCTGTTTACACTTCGCTAATTAATTTGTGTTGATCCGGCTTGTGATAATAAACCTGTGATGGAATATTTAATTAACCAAAAATTATAAAACTACTTACCAAATATCGTGTTCATACGTGTCCGCATTGAAAAGTGTCTGAGATAAACAAGCTCGACTTCATGGAACGACTCGACTCGACATAGAAGGCGAAAACCGAGAATTAGCCTCCTGTAGAAGAATTGAAAATACCTACTTATAGCTCCTGGAGTTATGTTCGCGAGGCAAGCACACTATTTCTGCTGATTTTCATTCATCATTCAAAATTCAACATTTGTGTTATTCCCAAATTCTGAATCAAGGTTCAAGCGTACCTCGTGCTAAAAAGCAACGGCTTTGAACGCAGCCGGGAATATTATGATGGGTGATGGTGAATGTGAAAAATGTAGAGAGAGAGAGAGAGAGAGATGATGGGTGATGGTGAAGGTAAAAGTACTTAGGTAAACGTAATTACTGGGCCAAAGATGAAACCTTTCACAAGAAATCATTAACTGCTTTAATAAATGTCTGCTCTGGTAACACATTTTTGCCAGTAGTAGTCGCACATGTAAGTAAGAAATCAAATTGTATCTATCGGCGTATTTTTAGAAACTTTTACATTAAAACTCTCGAGAGCTTCAGTAAGTGATGTCCTCAACAGTAGCGGAGTGTCAATACGGAGTTTGGACAAAACAGAGTCCAAAACAGGAATGCTAGTAATTGTTAAAGTTGTTGGATCAATAATCAGTCGATACTGGGTCCAGCTCTACTGGGAATATAGAAGTTTCGAGTCTTTGAGTAAAGTTGACTGGAATATAATAATAAATTAATTAGTCGATACTGGGTCCAGCTCTACTGGGAATATAGAAGTTTCGAGTCTTTGAGTAAAGTTGACTGGAATATAATAATAAATTAATATATTTTAAAAAGCGTTTTCTTATTAGATTAATATAGGCCAACGCTTGACCACAATCGCACCTGACAGAAAGTGACGATGAGGTCTAGGATGACACGCGTTTGCCTAAGAACATGCCTGCTCACTCTTGCCTTAAAGATTTCCAGATTTTGTAGAATAATACACTCCGACACTGATATAACTCAAAAGCTCATCTCATTATTAATGAACGATTACTCGAGACTATCGATACATTTAACATCTTAATTACAGCCCTAAAGGCGAACATCGTTTTCCTCTTGTTTGCCTTATAAATAACTTCAGTGCTTAGCGCCCGAGTCTTTGTGTAAGCTCTTTTGAACAACGTAAATTATTCCCCGGTCATGATCATTATTATTGTTGGCGAATTGTATTGTTATTGGAAACTGGGACACCTCTTAGATGGTATCTTGAGTGATTAACAACTGCATGAATTAAAATGGTAACGGAAGCTAATGAAATTAAAATTGTTAATAAACAATACAGGGATGGACTCGTCGCAGCTATGTTAAGGCCTCATGATATCAAATAGATTGCTTATCAGAAAAAACTCAAGTACCTTGTAGAAAAATCAGGACCAAATGCAGCCGCAAACGAAGATAAAGTTGGCAAAATGAGGAAAAGCTTAAAATTATTAGCAATTTTCTAACACGCTCAAAAATATCGCGGCATTTTAAAGTCGTTACGTTACGGCCTTCAATAAGTGTGTTATGCAGAACCAACCAACTCATGTTGGTAAATCTCAGGATTTACACTTATATCTTAGGATTTACAGTAGTTCGAGCTTTTACAGTAACACATATACTAGTTTTAAAAAGTTCATAATGGCTCTTGTAACGCGCACCTCATGTTGCTATTTTTTATATCTATTGAGGACAACAATACAAGATGACCTCATTAACCTCACTTTGCCTTTGGTAAGCGGCCGTGAGATCCAAATATGAGGTTGGCAGGCACAAAAGAACAAACTACTACCTATTGAGTCTCTAACCATTGGTAGCGTAATGATTTATCAAATAAAAATAAGTTGCCATTAACAGTTACTCGATACTAAAATTCCAACGTAGCCTTTGTACAAATGGCAGTTTTTAGCCAAACCGAACCGCGAACCGCCAATATCAGCCATGTTCTTTGTTACGGCACCAATCAATGGGGATTAATTAAATGGGAATATTGCTTTTTACGCGCGCACGCATCCCGGGATCTACCGGCTTTCCTAGTTTTATCTCGGCATTTTTGTCGCAGTCCTATGAAAGTCGGCTTTTGAAAATATGTGGAATACAAAATCCTAAACCCAAAAAAAATTATAAAATGTTCGAAGATATATTTTTTTGTGATAGTTTATGCAATGATATTTTTGGAAGCCTAAAAGCTGTGTTACCGGTAATGTATGTGTGTGTTATCGAATCGGATCATGCACCTCTGGATTTTTCAAATTTATGTTTGTATCAAATCCCAACGACGAAATCCGACCGACCGTAGGGAGTGGCGTAATGAAGAAGATATAGGCCACTCAGCAGTGAGTGGATATGGGCTGACATGATGATGATAATGATGATGTTTGTATTCTTCCTGTATTTCAAAAGTCAAAGTCAGCTAGACTGGCCGGCTCGGCTACATTATCAGATTAGAGTCTGAGAACCGCACCACACGGAGACACCGTTTGCCGTGGGAGAGTCACGGTTCGACATGAATGGGCCGGAGCGATCGGTGAACCGCTTGCTCGTTTGTCTTTCTATATTATAAAAAAAATGATACCACGGCCTCGCAGGAAACCGGCGTGATGCAGCGCCTGCGCTGTATTTCAAGTGAGTGTGATATGTGAGAGGGATTGCAGCGCACTTGTGATTCTACTAGTGTATCAGGTGTTTATGGGCAGCGGCGATCCATCTAATCGTCTGCCTTATATCACATTTTTTTTATTACGCTAGAAATTGGTAAACTATCACCAGAGTAGTAGTCTTTTACAGAGAAAAAAAACCATTAAATTTGATTGCTAAATGAACTGTTCCGAATAATCTTTGCGATATGCCCTTTGTATTATTCAGCCCTCGAATGGAAGAGATCCGTCGCAGGAAAAAGCGGAATGAATATTCATACCTAAAGAGAGGCTGGGGGGTTCGGAGGGGGGTTAAAGTGCCGATCCTATTATTGGAGGATCGGTGTCAGTGTTTGAAGAACTCACGAAGAGTTTCGAAGCAAACAACTTTTTTAGATTTTTTTGGTATTTTATTATTTGTAGGAATTCGTTTACACTACTAAAATATATTTATCAAAGAACTCGGTGGACATGAGCGTACGTATTCCAAATAAAAAGTTTTTAAATCTACTTATGAGGAAAACGTTATGAGGAAACTTGCATCTTTTAATTCCTATCGTCTTTCTGAAAATGTTTCTGCGCATACACTTGAGCACTTAAATGTCCTGCGTCTATGGGTTGATCATTAAGATTGGTCGCCATACCCGAAATATCGCTTAGGAGAACATTATCTGAAATATATATGTGTATGCTCGGTTTTCCACCTACGTCTTTCCAGCACAGAAGTCAAAACCGAGTTGTTTCCTCGAGTTAGTAAGGGTACCGGACGCCCAATGGGGGGAAAGGGGTTTAAAGTTTGGCAGCGCACTTGTGACTCTACTAGTGTTGCAGGTGTCTATGGGCGGCGGCAATCGCCTACCATCAGGGTCCGTCTGCTCGTCTGCCACCTATCACATTAAAAAAACTTTACATCCACAGATCTAATATCGTTATATTCAGGTAACTATTTACGTGGAAGCCCCTCTTGGGTGCAAACACCGGCCATTGTTCAGAGTAGAGAGGGTTAATCAGTCATTATCTTTGGCGAACAAACGGAATTGGAACACAATAAAATTTAATTGACTCTGAACACAAAGCAGGAACATTTCCATTACCACTCACAATTGTATGGTTAATTGAACAGAGCAAAGCTGTTCACTTTTGAATGATTAATTGGAAAAAGAGAAGTCAAAATGTTACTAATAAAGACTTGCTTACACAATGCAAGATAAATAGATAGACACACTTTATTGCAAAACTAGTGGCCCGCCCTCATTTCGTTTCGGGACAATGATTGTGGGGGACGTTAGTTTACAATAGTGCCAATAGATGGCGCTGGGCGTTGATTACATAGCACAAGTGTTTCCTTTTTTTGGTAAACCAAAATATATAAATTAGGTTAGGAGTCAAATTATCAGACCGAATCAGAAACACTACTCTGCACTCACAGAACGCTCATAACCGATGTCTCTAAAAAGGCTGCTGTGCTTACATTGAGCCGGTCACGTCAGTCGCATGCCAGATAGAGCTTTGGGCCAAAATAGCCACAAAGTGGATGCCCCAAAATGTAAAACGTCATCGCGGCAGACCGAGGCGACGATGGCGTGATGAGCTAGACGCTTTTCAAAAATACTGGTCTACCGTAGCCCAGGACCGGAGTAGATGAAGAAAGGGTTGGGAGACCTTTGCCCTGCAGTGGGACATTACGGGCTCATAATAATAATAAAAATATATAAACCTTCTATTGCTCGTCTATAGAATTTAGGTTTCATTTTTTAGTTATTCTGAGCCGCCAGTCACAGGTCAGCACTTGGTGGTGGTGAGAGTAGAAAAATATTGATAAGAAGGTTAAAATCTACAACACAATAATAATACTACGACTGCCCTATTTGTATCATCACGAACTGAAAAGATAATTTCTAAAATTATTTTGGGATGAAGGATTTATGTGAATAATTTGTGTACTCATAAGCTTTATTAAATTAGTTTCTACGTATATTCTGTGTTTACATTTGAAGGATCTTTTAAATATGTAATCTTCTATACTATTTATAAAGAGATAACTTCTATGGACAACGACAAGGCTTATAGGTAAACCGAAAACACGAAACGCTTGCGCGATGTAATTGGACACAGCGCCATCTATCGGTTCATTTCTGAATTACGGTCCCGAAGCGAAGTGAGGGCGGGCCACTAGTCTCTTTTAAACTGTTGGCGATCATATCTAAAGTTTTCAACTTGTGATATCAACCAGGCAGGTATTTTTTGTCAAACGTCTCAAACTTAGATTTGTGTTTTCTCCCATTCATTTAATTAATAATTTCAACAAAGCACCTCCATTTTATATTTCAACATCCAAATAGTGTTTATATTAGTCTTATTGCTTTATTTCTTAATTAACTCTCCCGTCTTTAGTAAGAAGAAATCGTTAATTAAGTAAGATTCTGAAGCGTTAGCGAGCGAGGACAGACGATACGGTCAGGTTTCAACAGAGGGATTCTATTTGTGCCCTCTGAGTCTGTTCGGCGATCAGCAGATATGGAGGTGGAGGTCACGGGAGGTCAGGCCTGATACCAGCGGAGAACAACACTAGGAAACTGGTTCCCTTCTCTCCAAGCGTAAGAAAAGTTATATTATGTTACGGTTTTTGCCCAGGATGCCGACTATAGAACGATTTATACGATTTTTTTTTAACGTGATAGTTCGCAGACGAGCAGACGTATCACCTGATGGTAAGCGATGGCCGCCGCCCATATACACCTGCAACACCATGAGTCACAAGTGTGCTGCCGACCCTTAACCCCATTTCCTCCTCTGGTGCCCTCACTCACTCCGGTCGGCCGGCTTGATCAGAGTGATACCACGGCCTTACAGAAGAGCGGCGTGAAGTAGCGCCTGCGCTGTTTTGTCGAGTGCGTAAAGTTACTGCAGGCCCCGTCACGCGAAACGGGGGTTAAAAGGTTGGCAGCGCGCTTTTGACTCCGATGGTGCTGCGGGTGTCTATGGTCGGTGGCAATCGCTTACCATCAGGTGATCCAGATGATTCCGAAGCAGATGCTCGTCTACCACCTATCACATAAAAAAATCAATAAACCAAATATAAAACCCCACGCTACATCCCGACCATGGCCTTACTGGCTTTTCCAGGCTACTAACGAGATTTTATCTTTATTTTAGTTGGGCTGGGGAGTGTTATTTCATTTGTGCCGGATAAATTGAAACAGCCTTATCGCCCCGCTTGGGCCATCGTGCCCTCCTAATAGATTAGCGCTAATAATCTGGACGCTCGCGTTTTATTATGTACTTTTCAAAAGGAAAATTGGAAATAATAAATGTGAAGGTGCTTTGTAAACATCAATGGAGAAAGGTCAATATTAGGTTTTGAAAGTTGGTTATCTAAATTGAAAGTGATTTGTAACGATTGGAAAATTTCGTTCTTTACGCGTGTTTTTGTGCTGGTCTTCATTTGGTGCCTCTTTGATCATGAAGGATAGCCGTCAGTTTCTTGATCTTCTCTATATCTTTCGCGAGATTGATGATTTGGTCCACGGAGTTGACTGTGAGAGCCACGCAGCAACCGCGGCTTTTTTTCGTCCATGACGCCTCATTTCAGGTCGGAGGCTGTACCTGTCATGTCTTAGCACGTGTAGCGGTATTCAATGTTCCTCTTTCTAGCTGTCGCGCTGGAGTACAATTTTTTTGTGCGGAGCACGCTACGGTAGCACCTCAACTCGAAGCTCTTTGTAGACTTATCTTTTAAAATATATGGTAATCATAGTACGAAAAATGTTTGTCGCGCTGTTTCGGGAACTAACCTTTTTCTTCTTCTTTGTACGAGTTTTTCCGCAATCAGGCTACAGGTGTGCCCATTTGGCGTGCGGAGGGTCAAGTCTATTTTCTTAAAGAAAACTTGACAGCGCTTTAACGCTGCTGATATTCCTGGAGACAACCTACACGGTTTTCCAGTGGTAAAAATTCAAAGTTCCTCAAACTATTCACTAATCAAAGTAGCTATGAAAACATCTCGCTGGTGAGCTAGTCCATTAGATACCGTCCAATCGCTAGCGATGGATTTGCATCTCACTGGGACCCGTGAGAACACGGAATCCTGTTTATTTTAATTCACGTAACTCGAGATCCATTAGCAGACAAAGGGCTTTTGGAAATAAACATTGTCCTGGTATTGTCATTTGCACAGACGGCGTTTGGTTATAGTGATGGAAGACTCGAGTCTTTTGAAGCTTTAAGACTATTATTCGATCCTGAGAGTCGAGTCGTTTCAAAAAGATTGGAGTTTATACGTTATGACTAAGTCGCTTAACATTACATCACGCATTTTTATTTAACAGGGCCAGATATAAAACCTGGTCAAGTAGAGGTATTTTGATGCCATGATTGGCATCGAATTAAGCTAAATTGAAATTCCAGGCCATTCCTTCTAAAGAGGGACAAGTCAGGTCCGCGTAGGAAGGCTTTCCGGGGGGAGTTCGTGGTATCCCAAGGCTTTGCCGGATGTCCAAAACCATACGCCATTTGGGCAATGAGGAACGCCGCTGTATTTTGTCAATATGCCTTGTGCCTTGTAACTCGGAGAAGATACCTTTACAACGCATGACAGGCTTTGTCAGCAACTAAAATAAGATTTGAGGAGTCATTGAGCACATTTTTAAATATCATAAAGAAAAGACTCGAATTCTTTCATAACTATTTGGAAAGCATGAATACTGTTTTAGTCAGCAAATTTTACACCCAATGTTTTTGTGGAGCGTATTAGCTTAAGTATGTATAAATACGAGAATAATTACTTCCTTGGTAACAAGATGGTATTCATTAATTTCGGTTCCTCCGCCAATCTCATTATCAAAATGTTTTACGAGAAAAGAAAATAAAAATACCTTCGGAGTAACGAAAACTGAGGTCGGTAATTTATTTGGTAGATATAAATAAATGAAAAAATATGAGGCGTAACGGAGGAAAATCACAGTATATTTTTGCGTTGACTCAAAAGTTTCATTTTCTGTTACTCCACCTAGAGGAGCCTCAATTTTTTAGAGACCTATGTATTTAAGATTAATTTGAGCTTGATACAACGATCTTTAAAAAATCTTACATAGGATCTCTGTATTTCATTCACTACACCCACCGATCGGACCAGGCCTTGGGCAGTCGGAAACTGTAATGTAACTACAAAGGTGCATGAATTTATCGAAAAAGAAAAGAAGTGACCATAATGTAGTAAGTACCTACTCATAGGCAGTCATAGATCAGTCATATTAATATCTATTAGTTAAATGATGCAATCTAGAAAAAGGTTTTGAAACTGTGTAATTTGTGTTTCAAAGTAGAAAAAAAAGTAGCTAACATCTACGGTCGAACCTACTTCCAACTCTATAAGGCTATATCACATCTACAAAAGTACTGAACCCATCTGTCATTGCATTGGAACAATTAGCCGCTCTCTCAGGCGTAAAAGATGAAAGGAAACTATTTCGTAGTTCACCCATTCATTGCTAAACGCGTAGTTTGAACTAAGGATGCTTGATTATCATCGATGTTCGATAATTATCGATGTTGTAAAATATACGAAAAATATCGTTAGATAGGTATATCGATGTAGGATGGGGCAATTAAAAGCCAGGGATTTAAAATGTGTAAAACTTCTATAATATTATTCTTCTTTTTTCTACGTCTTCACACCCTACTTCGACGTCAGTCAATCGTCTTCTATTCATTCTCGCTCGTCATACTAATTCAAACTTCGGTCTCTTAAACGTTTGTATCATGCATCTACTGGTCACCAATTCCAAATCTAAGTCAGTTGATAAAAGTCAATTTTATTGTATTGTTAATTTATCAGCGCTAAAATTATCGATGCTCCCCGAAATTGATTTTCAGTTTGTGTTGAATATCGAACACGATGTCGAACTTTCCTTATGACGTCGATGTTTTTCATCGATCGATAGATCATCCCTAGTTTGAAGTTTCAGCGGTTGCATCGGCTTTGTTCGGCGCCGCGAACTGGCGTTAATCACCATTAAACACCAAGTTTTGTAGGTGCTAGTTTGAAATGTCTCCGGAAATTGCCGCTTATAGTTTTGCGCCATTTTGGAAGTCGCTAAAAGTTAATTTAAGCTTAGTATTATTGCACAAACGGATTTAGGGAATGGAATCTTTTACTACTACTAGCTGAAATGCCTATCTTCGTAGATTCCGACACCCATAGCCGAAATGCTTACTTAAAATATTTACGGATTAGGTCAATATATGTGACGTTTTCTAATGCATATTAAATTGTATTGACAAATCACAAAATTAGACTGGCCGGATGGCGCATTTGCTAGTGACCCTGCCACATATGCCAAAGGTGGGTGTGGGTTTAAGCACGTTTTAGTGCATACAATTCTATAAAATGTTGTGTTATTTTGTGCGAGAAAGTGCTGCAAAATAGGTATAGTAATAATAAAGGAGTCATTGATTTGTGTCATTTTGAATTCTGATTTTGTGTTTTGTCAGTGACTGGCTTTTATTGAGCGACTCCAACTGACTCACATCCACATATTATATTAAACACTTGACGTCGGCATGAATTAAAACTAATTTAAACCTATCACATAAAAATAATAAATAAAAACAATTTTTCTATTTAAGAAATCTGAAAGAGAACAAAACTGTATTTAGAGGCAAATAGATACGGTTCAATCTTATTTGTAATGCAGGACACATAACACGTCAAAGGTTTTCCGATGTAATGCGATAATATTTATTCAAGTGCCTCGTGTCCGCGACGTGCTGCCGACGGGACGCCCCGCGGGATCATACGCGACCGAACTACCCACATCACTAGATCACTAATAGGTTAATAAATAAATCTATTTGTTAACTCCGATGCATAAACGAAGACGTGTTAAAAGTTTGAAGTCCCTGTGTGTGCGTGTGTGTGTATGTGCGATTACAGAATATAGGTAGCTCCAGAAGAATTGCACGGAGTTGAATTTTTATAATAGGCTGCGTTTAATAAGGAATATAAATAGGTTATTAAAAGTAAACTATAGCGTCATAAGGCCCATACAGCAGACACAATAGAAAATCAATTGTTTTTGCCTCGCATGAGGCTTTTGGGTCTTACGACGTTAATATATTTTGTTAAAAATTTACTTTCATTCTTAACGCAGCCAGCCTACTTGTAAACCGGTGCCAGCTAACTCCATACCAAATTTTATGAAAATAGATCCAGCCCAAAGAGTAAGTTATAATATTGGAGCTCCAACCGTTAGTCGTTAAGAAGTAACTATGTAGCACATTATTATCATCATCATTTTAGTCAATAGACGTCCACTGCTGGACATAGGCGTCCCCCAAAGTTCTCCACTCAGATTGGTCCTGTGCCACCAGCATCCAATGGACTCGCGCGACCTTCACCAGATCGTCAGTCCACCTGGTGGGAGGCCTGCCACGGCTGCGGCCTCCTGCGCGTGGCCTCCACTCAAGGACCTTTCCACCCCAACGGCCGTCTGTTCTCCTCGCAATGTGCCCTGCCCATTGCCATTTCATCCACGCAATTCTTTCGGCTATGTCCGTGACTTTAGATCTCCTGCGGATTTCATCATTTCTGACACGATCACGCAAGGAGATTCCGAGCATAGCCCTCTCCATTGCCCTCTGAGTGACTTTGAGCCTTCTTAAGCGGCCCATGGCATTGTATATTAATATATACACTCAAAAACCTTTGGTTACCGTCCATTTCTTTCCTAAAATACTTCTCACCAACATTATCTATTATTAGCATACCTTTTATCTAACAACCTTTGATGATGCTTATGATACTCGTAGTTTAGGCTCAAGAACGCAATCAGGGCACAAGTGCCGAGCATTGCGCCTGACAACACCCTGTATTCGCGGGCCCTTCAACATCTCGAGATTACGATTGTTCTGACAACACAAATTTTGGGGACCTAGAGCCCAAACTGTCTAAGTGCAAAATTGTTACTTTCGAGATCTTTCATCCTTCACATTTCTTTTTTACTGAAAACACTTCATTACAGTTTCAGTTAATAACATTCTAAAATGACTTAGAATAACCTTTATTGGACAAAATAATATGAATACGCGGAAAAGCAATAACTTAAAACTAAAGCTAAACTACCAAAACGGAAAATTAAAACAAAGTACCTAGGCCCCTACATACTTGAGTTTTAAGGATCAACGATCATCTACATCGAACTATACAGTAAATGTTATTCCATCGTGAACGCGTTAAAAATGTCGCCGAAGGCTCTATTAAAAATAGCACCTTTTTAGATTTATGAATTTAAAACGGATTGGGGTCGAAAAAAAATATTTACTACAATTTATTTTCGACCTCTACGGTTGGTTCGGAGATCTAAATATCTAGCTGTAAAACTACTAGTAACAGCGCTGTTGGGGTCAAATTTTCAAACGCTTTCAGTCTAAAATTGCGTATCTAGAGATTTTATGAACCATAGAGGCTTGGCATAAAATAATGAGTCTATAGGTATTGTGAAATTTTAAACTTACCCGCTTCGAGCGCTCTCCCCGCAATTTCACGAATTTCTCAGACTGGTGTTTGTGTTTATAATTATTGGGACGTTTGACGAACGAATTCGCAGTTCTTGTTTGCTGTTGCTATTGGTTTTGCGAGTTTAATATAAATAGGGGAATTGAATTGCAAATTGGTCGCGAGGTTGCTATGTATTTTGAATAATTTCGGTTGTTCCCTTGGCTCGTTAATGTCAGGGTGGCATTAATTTAAAAATGGAGGTAATAATGATGACTTCATTATGAACATTAATGTGCAGAGGTCTGGTGTATGTACAGATGCAAAGTTTCCATGCTTGGCCTATAGTAACAGTGACAACTTTCATATCAATGACATCAGACAAACTACAGGAAATGTCGCGACTCAGGAACATACGACATTTAATTTTAAAGTGAGTAACTATCAGCCCATATACCTGTCCCACTGCAGGGCAAAGGCCTCCATCATAGAAGTCAAGTCATCGCTACTATGATAGGTTTAGGCTTAATCATCACGCTTGCCTAATGCTGATTGGTGAACACAAAACTCAAGCTATGTTTGAAAAATTCTAAACATATAGATAGCCTACTTTTTGCTCAACCCGGCATTAAGGCTATTTTAAATCAAAACCTAGCAACTCATTATTTTCCAAATTGGGTTTTTAAGGTTTTTGACATGCTAAGCTATAGACCCAACACGGCTGGCTCCTTAAAACAATATTTTTAGGAATCATTAGGTTACTACGTTTTCGTTTTGAACAGCCAATTTGACTGGCATAAAATACATCGAACAACTTTTTAGACTTGCCATAGATAAACTTCGATTTAAAGAGCTAATTGTGATCTATGGTCACCTGATGATAAATGATCACCTGCACTCATGAATATCCACCACACCATTAGGAGTGTAGAGCTTGCCAGCCTTATTAAAGATAGACTCGATTCTTCTAGTTCGTTTCTACAATGGTATACCAGTTTGGATATAAGTCCGCGGGAAGTTGATTTCACTTTAAAAATATTCGTAGAAGAAAATGCCAGGTGTTATCATTGAGATTGGAGTAACTCAATAATCGGTCGGGGACAAACCGATTAAACACAACAAAAGAAAAATACTCAATCGAAAACGCCACTGTGCGGTTTGCATACAAAAACAGAATCCAACCATCGGAAGAGAACATAAGGACATAAAACACAAATAAATCGCTGACATTACCATCAGCGCGCAAAGCGAGGCCATAAATACAAATAAAGATTAAACATCACGCGAATGCTGGAAAACATTTGGAGATAACCGTTTATTAGCTACTAGAGATGGGACAGTCGGTAGGGATATTCGATATTGTTTAATCGATTTGCAATTAAATAATTCGATATTCGAATCAAACAGAAGGTTAATTTTTTTTCATTCTTGTGTGTTAATTTGGGTAAAAGTATCAAAAATGATTGTTTGCATAACTATTTAGCATCTTACATAATAGTTATTTTATGTAGCAGTAAATTACTACTTAGTATAGTGTTAAGTGTTGTGGGTTCGATTCCCAGTGACTGTCGACCAATATTCGTATGATGAATACTTGTATACCTTACTTATTTGAGTATTCTACAAAATGTTCCAGTGGAGTGTGATATTCGTGACACATTGTGCTTGAGCTATTAGCTGTTCGTAATCAGGTATAACAAAACCGTCCCGTAACGAATAAGACTTGTCATATTCAAACAAAAGGATTCACCGCGCGTGTAAAACTCCGATTTGGTCGAAATGGCGGGTCTTTTTAGGCCCTTGAGTCAATATGAGGGTTTGTAAAATATAATAGTTAATGTTGGTTTACATAATAAATATTATATAGGTACTTATATTTTTTTTGGTGGATAAAATGAACATAACGTACCATTGTTGAAATAGATGGATGTTTTTCATAATCGATAATTATAATATTATATTTCCCATCTCTAATCTGTGCAGCCTCCACTGACACCATCGGGGCTAATTTATGAACGAGCCCACTTGCAGATAAATTGACTGATAACCCGCTCCAGGGATGCTTCATAACACCCCGTTATAGGGTGCAATAATGCCAACAACACGCCTGTGGAATGGGAATTTCGGAATTTAAAAATATTTGTTGTTTTCCTTGATGATGGTGTTTTATTTTGAATTGAATTTATTATGAACCTTAAAAGATTTATTTTTTGCGAGAGCTAATGTTAGCTCGTTCGTTCGTACGAGATAAGAACGTGCCTTCCATACGGTTGTAGTTCGAATACACCTATGAATTTTCCAAATATATAAATGTATTTTCCTACCTACCTTCCTATATTTTATATTCATAATCGTACAGACTGGCCGCCGTAGCCGATTGTTGGTTGGAGGATTTATTTATACTGATCAAAAAACTACCTCGCACTAATAAGCTATGGAATGAACTATCGCCAGCAGTACCTACATTCCTACGAGTATATGTCCTGGAAACCTTCGAGAAAAAAACGTAAAATAAAACTATTTTAAAACACCGGCTAGGCTGCGCAACTTCAGGTGATCAATATAGGTACTCTATCTTTAAAAAAATAAAGTTGGTCTGGTAATTTACAAAAAGACATTAGTATTCAACACTGAGGTTTTACGGCCCTATTGAATGCGTAATCATTAACTTGTCATTTTCAGCCTCATAGAAGGGTCGTAGTAAAACTTATGAATAATTTTCGAGTGAAAACAGCTCTGTTATTGCGCTGTAAATTTTATTATTAACGAAGCAATGCATTGTTGAGCACTCGCTGATAGTCCATTAATGATACACAAGCTAATTAGGAACCGAATTACAAATTCTGTTTATAAAATGGCTAAAATCCTCGGTGAAGTTATGATCCGTTTCGTAATTAGAAGTCAAGAGTTTGTGTGGTACAGTTGAAATTTTCTTGATTGTTTTATTGCATAGTTAATAAATTTTACTTTAGGTACAGACAACCAGACATTAGTTTACCAGAACCTATCAAATTTCCCCAATTAATATTCAACTTAATGTGCTTGATAGTAAGATGAGAGTTGACTCAGAAAATTCGACAGTTTCCTATTACTTTGAAACATGGCCGTACGTTCTCTTATTCTTTTCGTCTTTAATAAACCCGAAAAAGGTTAACTCCGAGAGGTTTTAAGTAAACCAGACACTAAAAAACACACCCTCAAGTCAATATCAGCACAAAATTTTATAAAAATTAAAAAATAATCACTAGGTAGAGTAGGGAAAAGCAACCGTACGGTTATGAATTTTTTTTTTTATATGATAGGTAGCAGGCGAGCAGGCGGATCACCTGATGGTAAGCAATTGCCGCCGCCCATGGACACTTGCAACACCAGTGGAATCACAAGTGCGCTGCCAACCTTTTGTCCCCTTCCCCCCCGAGTGGGCCTCCGGTACCCTCACTCACTCGGCGAAACACAGCACAGGGGCTGCTTCACGCCGGTTTTCTGTGAGGCATTAGGCAGTGTGAATTGAATAGATACTAAAATTTTAATTTTAAATAATGTTTTATTCAACCAACAATATCTTTAAGCTTGTTTTTATTCTATTTCAGTATGTGTTTTTCCCATTAACTACTTTCTTAACCTACATAGTCAGATTATCTACATTGAAATTTTACTCTACCTCAAAGTCTATAAAACAATATTACAAAACTACTAAGACAAAATATCCTCTTCGCAACAGAAAACCATTTTCATTTCGCCCGCAGAATCAGAAGCAATTATAACTAAGCTCAACTACAGCGCTAACGCAACATGTCAGTGCCGACCGCTAATACATCTAGTGCGAGTAATTTGTCAGGCGTCGCCGGGGTCAGGAGATAGCCGCGTAAAATACGACGCGGAGATTTGCCCCGCGCGGCGCCCTTGATAGCGCCGTACGGGGCTTTGGCGTGCGGACGTTGCTTTATCCTTTGAGTAACGAGTTATTTGAAAAGTATTTATGACTTATAACAGTCATTTGTAGAAGTTAAGGTGTAGAACGTAATATTTTGAGATGAATCACTCAGTTTCTGTTTTTTATTTCGTTTTAGTGTTGAGTTATTGTTTTTTTCTTTTGTAATTTGATCTGTACATCTTTTGTACTTATGTGGTGAAAGAATTAATACTTTTAAGAAAAGTACGTACTCATAATTACAGTTATGTCAAAAAGAAATAACAATACGTACTCGTAGTGTGTTAAAAGTGTCATTAGTGGAATTCTATTTAAATACTTGAGGTCTTTATAACTAAAATAAAGCTACTACGTCCAGACAATGACAAAGAAAACGTTTTCTTTTATATCCACAGTCGCACGAGTTCCTTTGACACTCACAGAGATGGATTGCGGCGTGAGCCTTGTACGCTCCACATGAAACAAGTCCGGAAAATGTATTCTCACAAGTCTTTTGTGACGAGTCAGTTTTCTGTGATGATGTCATTTGACATTGACAGGTATACAATTTACGAAAAAAATAAAATTAAGCCTCTACATTGTTAAGTTCTTGAATGTACATTGCAATCAAATGTCGTTATGATAAAGACCTACTATAAGTCATTTCGCATGCGCCGGTCCGTCAGTCTTGCGCGAGGTGTTAAGCTGCACTGGCCGGTCTTCAGTTCAATTGACCAGACCAACTTATTCAATTACAAAAGTGGTAGGTGGTCTATTTAAAAAAGCGATCTGGCAAATAAAAATGTGTAGATTTGATCGCGATGTTTACAAAGCTAGTGATACAAAGCGCGCTAAGAATTGAAAAGCCCAGAGTGGACTCGACTCGGCTTTGAATGTACGGTAGCCTGCACATCAAGTTACTACAATCTGTCAAATTTATTCAATCGAACCTCTCTTTTATGTCAAACGTGTTTGGTTGAATATTAACTGAGGAAATTTGACAGATTATAGTAACTTGATGTGCTAGCCACTGTACGACCTGCAAAAGGCACACGTATCGTCTTCGTAGCTATTATATTGTACCTTTATAAAAAGACTTACATGTTCTGGAATCTTTTTGAGTTAACTATTATATTGAGCCACTGTAAAAAGAGATACGAATTCTGGAGTATTTTTTGGTTTTATCGTTTAAAACAAAAACGGTTGTACCAACAACATACCCTCAATGATTCCGCTGACATCCTCCGTGACGGATGGCCGCCGCGCGCAATGGATTACAGCTAGGAAATATTACCCGAAGCCGCGGGACAAGTTGATGCATGGTTTATTAGTTTCATTCATTCTCGCAAACAAGAGTGCGTACGCAATTTTGCTAAGGATAAATATCAAAATGTTATTTTAAACTTTTTTTTGTTGCTTAAGGTATCTTGAGCCATAAAAAAATTGTAATTTTTATGGTAAGCTCGACGCCATAAGTTGCTTGTTTGTTCATTGCAGTCAATGACATTTCACCTACAATGGACATAGCGCGCCATACAATAACCAAGCGCGAAGATGGCACATGCTCCAAATTTCACCTTATTATGCTTCAAATGATCTGTTTATACACTGCTGTTTACCGACCTGCATGTGTAAACATCTTGACAGTTAAAGCAGTAATGTATAACTACGTGTCAATCGAAGCTGCATAAGGTGATTTACGGAACAGTTCAGAGCAAGGAATACACGGAGTCGCAAAACTTATTATTTATTTAATTCTTTCTTAACTTGCAATGTGTATCAGTTTTCTCTAATTAAAACTAAATTTTGCATCACATGGTTAGTTAAGTAATATTAGTCAAGTAATATAAATCCCATCAAAAACTATACTTGTCAAAAAAACCAAGTGTCGCAACTACCGTAAAAAGTGGTGAGATCCATGTTTTGCCAAGTCGGTTATTCATTTATTGACTTGGCAATCACACAATATATCTCAGAAGTAATGCATTAAATTAATTCGGATGTGATTGCCAAGTCAATCAATGAATAACCGACTTGGCAAACATGGATCTCACCACTTTTTACGGTAGTTGCGAGACTTGGTTTTTTGACAAGTATTGTTTTTGATGGGATCTCATTCCTTTTTGTAGAAAATTCTTAAAATCTATTGAACTGCAAATATAACGTGGTAATCCTATATATCGGTATGATATTTATATAGGATTACAAAGTTATTTTGAAGTTCATATATCTAGCAAACTGGATCAAAATTTAAAAATATTTTAGTTTTTACTTGATTCATACCCCACACACTACTTATAGTGTAAATTTGAAGGTTCTAGGTCTGCTATAAGTGCCTTAGAATTTTGATGATCGGTGAGTCAGTGAGTCAGAGAGTGACAAAATTAAGAAACTTTGACCCGTTATAATTCTTAAACTACTGGTTCAAATTGATTGAAATTAGAAATATACCGTGTCTTTACAATGCCTGTATGGTTACTGAAAATTTAGTATTCTAGTTTTATCCACAACGAAGTTACAGGTCGAAAATGGCCTGAATTGCTTCGAGAAAAGGATGGTACGGCCGTGCCGCTTTTTTGCTCGACTTGGTGGGGACACTGCCGTGCCCCCAGATCCAATATGGTGAACGGTTCAAGGTGGCGGACTAGTTACTTTTTGTGCATTCCCATTATCAAATAAAAGGCCTGTTAGTGCGAAAATAAAATCACTTTTTTTGTACACGTAATAATTTTATTTTAATGATAATAAAGTGAAAAACTGAAACCTGACAACATCCTTCTAAACCTTGGAACAAATTTAATTTATTAAAAACTTGCCTTTTGGATTTACGTTTTTTTTCTAATGTGTCTTTTTGACATATGTAGTGAAGGCGTACGTTTACATATCTTTCTATGACTGATTTGGTTAAATCATAAATATGACCCAACTGTTCCTTTGTGTGCCCATCAATTTGGTTAAAAATGTTGCTATCTGAATCTGAAAGATATTTTAATACCTCTACCGTCGCATCTTTCGATTGCAACTAACTTGTGCCACTTCTCTCTCATAATCTCATATATTGGAAAGCTAAAAAAACAGTTATTGTAAATTGGTTAGTTACCTGCCATATTCTCGCTCGGGTGATAAAAACTAAATAAAAGAGCGACTCCATAGTTATCATTTATGACTATGTTCTTGCTGCACTCTTTAGCTCTATCTCTTTCTTACGCAAGTGAGAGAAAGGAATAGAAACATTTGTTGAAAAATAGGCATATTTTTTGAAAATTCAATGATTTTACTATAATTTTTCACTATTAACTTATATAAATTATATTTATTTACCGGTGGTAGGTCACACCATTTATTTTTGTCGTCGTAAGGGCATTATTTCGGCAATTTTTCACGACACACTTTGGCATCTTTCTGCTAGACGATTGACAACACGTGTCAAACAAAGTGTGCTTAAGCACAATTTTCTGGTTCCATTTACAAGGCGCAGATGCAAAGTCCATTGTAGGTGGAAAGTCATTGATTGCAGTACATGATCGTCACATAAAATACAATATGACAATACAATGTATTAATTTTGTAGATTTTTTGTTCCATAAAAATTTAGAATATATAAAACAACTTTGCAACTGAATTCTAATCAAAAAGTCGTTGATCACCTAGGATTAATCGTAAAAGATGATTAGTTTCAAGTAAATACTTACCTAATACAGCTAGTCGCAATGACATAATAATATATAGTTTCGTGTATGGACATTGGACACCATCTACGATATACGGTTTAATCTATCGCGACGACTAATCATTAACGATGTCGTTAACGATTGGTCGTCGCAATAGATCAAATTGTAAATGAGTATCTTAAGCGTGTTTCACATAACATTTCGTAATTTCAGGAGTAATATTGTTTTGCAATTTCAAAAGATCGTAAATTAAAAGCATTCCAAAATCCAATAAAAATACAAGTCGACTTTTCCATTATCATAAATTAAGCAAAATCTCAATAAATTGTAATGAATCTCAGTCTCTTGAAAAATTAAAACGACTCGAATAATCCTAACTAATATTATAAATGCGAAAGTAACTCTGTCTGTCTGTCTGTCTGTCTGTCTGTCTGTCTGTCTGTCTGTCTGTTACTCTTTCACGCCAAAACTACTGAACGGATTTAAATAAATTTGGTATACAGATGATCTAGACCCTGAGAAAGAACATAGGCTACTTTTTATTGCGGAAAAGGGGGTTGTAAGGGGTTAAAAGGGGGGTAAAAACTTTTCCACGCGGACGAAGTCGCGGGCGGCCGCTAGTATCCAAATAATTGAATAACTTATTAAAGCGTTCCTGTCAAAAATTCGCTGCATCATTAAAAGAAGTCGCGAGCGCTGACTTTGAAAAAGAGAATTCACAAATTACATTATGTGAGGCGAGATTCGTCCGGAGTGCCCCCTCCGGAATGGAGGAAGGACAAAGTTTGGCCGGGATTGTCGAAAATTTGAGTTTTATACTCGTAAAAAACAAGTGTCATGGCAATCCGCCGTGACAGAACAGCAAGTGGGAACCATTTTGGTAACACATCATGACTCAGACAGCAGACGCAATGGAACATTAATTGTTTTATGCCTTTTAAAAGGGCTTTTGGGTCTTACGACGTTATATGAAAACTTGTTTTTTTTATTAGTATTTCCATAAGTCATAGAACAAAATGTTGTTCAGAATGGCTGGTAAAACGCGTAGGTGCAGACAGCCACACTTCAGGTTACCACAGCCTAACAAATTTCCTCAATTGATATTCAAAACCTAAAGCCTACGACAGAAAGATGAGAGTCGATTGAAGAAATTTGACATTTTTGTATACTTTGATGTGTGGCTGTACGTACCTAATTATAGGGATGTTAATGTTTACAGATACGAGTACACCCTGTATTGGTGTTTTGGCAACATCCCTATTTGTACTTGTATGAAATCAATAGAAGGAATTTGCTGACGTAGCTGAATTTCGAACTCAAATGCTTTTCAGAGTTACTTAATGGCTTAAAATGTTTTTGCACACCCTGCTCTGAATCAGGTAAGTGGGTGAGTATGTCTCGCTTCGTGCCAGCGCCATAAATGAATCTGGCAACATTTGAGCTTACGTCGAGGCCATTCTGCCGATATTGCGTCCTCTAGTGTTGCTACACACTGGGGTACCCATGTTTTGTGTAAAATGACATCAGTAAATGGTTTTGTATATGAGTCTGACTCATATCGACTGCGTCGGTGCTTCAGTTTTCTTCTAATATACAGTAATACCCGACGATTGGAACCGACATAGTATAAACACAGGTGCACTCTATTTCCTTACCTTGAGATTTCGATGAGATTTTGTCACATGACCGATGAGGGTTAAGAGCTCATTAGCAGAACTTACTTCTTATCTAGAGGCACAGGTACACAAGACAGCCAATTTCCAGACTTAGGGCTGCCTCTGAAAATTTTTCAACAGAAAAATCTCAGGTACAAATCTTTAGCCCAACCCGAGGTCTGAACCCAAGACTCCTAGCGCAGCACTTTAAAGTCCGAAAATATCGGCTATAATTAATAAACGTGGCAACATTTACATATCGAGTATACGATCTCATTTTGCCGTACATTAAGCTACCGGCGATTGCAACCAAACGCTATCAAAAACGATAAAAGTTTATGCTTATAATGTTTTTTGCAAACAATTTATGAATCAAGGCCATAGCCTTGACGTATCACTGCCTTGGTTCTGTTATACATATAGTACCTACACTTATTTATTAACACGCCCATACTGACGTCATGTAATCGCACAAACATACAATACATATGATTTAGCTCCTCTAACACAAGCCCTATCTAATTTCCTAATCAACGGCGCTTAATACATGTCTCCTAATCCTGACCCACTGGATATATCACTTAGCCCGCCACGTTGAACAGGGATCGGAATTAAACGGAACTGTGTTTTAGTGAATGTATACTATGTACAACTCGGTATCTGGCAGCGTCTAGTACTCGACATAGTCCAGTCAAGATGTACTTTTTTTATAATTTATGAGGACCTAAACATTATGAAAACACAAGATTTGCAATTTATAAAGTAACTAAAAAGACTCGAGCGCCGATAGCACAACAACTTAAAAATATAGTAGTATTTTAATACTTTTTAGGTCCTAAAGCACTTAAATAATCAGAACGACCGGACTTTTGGTTGGTCTGACCAAATCAAGTCTGATATCGAGCAGACAGCGGTGGCTTTCCTTACGCTGTTGTTCCTTACTCCTGTGTAAATGGTAGTATTAATCACAAAATATTGTAAAATTTTGCAGGTTCTTGTCTTCTGCGCTCGTTCTTTTCCTTTCAGCTACCATAACTCTTCATATATTTGGCTAATCAATGGCTAATACCATGTTGCTTAATCCTGATCGAATTTGATACACATCAGCCAATTAGCTCGCAATGCCCGTTAAACAAGATCCATGGGTTAAGATTATGCGGGATGTGTTCTGGTAAACAGTGATACAACGGATAGGAAGACAATCGATGTGATCTAATATATGTACATTGCCTATGTCAAGGCCTTTTTAGCCAAATAATCATAGAGGTTGAGCAATGGTAGCTCAGTAGATATGAAAGAACGCACCTTCGTGGTTCGAATCCAAGCATATAGTCTCTGAATATTTATAATCTGTGTGCATATTTCTACCATCTCGGCAGTGAGGGAAAACATCGTGAGGAAACCTGCACGTTTCGGGTGTTTTTGAAACGTGTAACCATGGTTCTGCTTGTTAAAGCGTTGCGAAGGTCTGGCGTTAGTCACTTCATTATTATTACCAGATCAGACTCTCCAAAGCCTAAATCATGGTCGAAAGCGTAAATACCCCGGGCTCAAAACCGACAACTTGACGCTTGAAAATGAATGAGATATTTTTTTCTCCGCCCCTAGCGTTCGCAAGGACTGTTAGTAAAGTTTTTTAAAGGATCGACAATACGTAAGTATGCAAGTTTTCTGTAGTTGCGGGTGTTTATAAGCATACTTAACCACCGTCATTGTATCAACTCGCGCGCTATTTGAAAGGATAGCACGGAAAGTTCTAAAGAACCCGTAATGCCCTCGTTACGGTTACGCTAGTACCTACTTAGCACGAAGTACTGGCGTATCGTATCATACCATTTCCCTTCAAAAATGTATAAGTACTTATTGAATAAGTTAGTAGTTTAATCTGTGGACGGGCGCTCGCGTTACGATATTATTCTTCCTGACGTTTGTGCTGTCAATTTTAGTTATGTTTACGTACGATAGAGGGTGCTCTTAAATTTTTCATAGACTTTCACGATACGTATTTCTTTGAAAAGTTCGTGCTAAGCTCTCTGAACTTTTCGCAATAGGGATTCAATTTGTTATGTATCCAGTGTGATTCATTGGACAGGGCACCTGGTACTACGGTATTTTCCTTAGGCACAGTTCGAATAATACCAATTTCGGATTCGCATTTATCAGTCTGTTGACAAGCGCCTGTTTCCGACAGGTTGGTTAATGGTTGAAATGGTTAAATTTTAAAACAATTGCGAGCGTTCGATTAAATGGAAAGCAATAACCGATTAATTAATTGTTATCTAAAATGGCAGATAATTTTAGTGAAGGGTAGGTATATCTACCTGTATTAGGAAACATTTTGTTTAATGTGTACTTCCTATGGGTTTGGAAGGTTGTTCTGATTTGCTTACTTACTAAATTAACCAATCAATAGCTTGTCTTTATGGATACACGTTTTTGGATTGACGATCACCAAACCGAAAATTCTGAACATATTTTTTGGTCGACTCAGGAAACGAACACAGGACCAAGAGATCACGGCCCGGTACTTAAACCACTAGACCAACGGGGCGTTAGTCATAGCTAAACATATTTTTTTCCATAAAAGAGATATTATGTCTAAGCAAAACAAAATTTAAGTCATACATATAACTTTATGTGTAAAACAAATTTTAACAACTGCGTACTTAGATGTTTTTTTAACTCGACTATCTGAACCGTCTCTGTCACAAATTTTACTTAGAAAAAGAAAACGTTATATTTGAGCAACTCCCACATTATTTACTGCTGACTTATGCCGCCTCATTTGTTCTGTTTCTGTGCAAAATATTAAAACAATAAATTCTAAAGTTTTGGCTATGTTGCTTTTAAGTTTGTGGAATAAGATTTTCTAAAACAAAAATACAAACTTTCATTGAAAATCTTATATTATGAGAAATCCAGAAAAGGTTATACAGGTTGTATCACTAAGCGTTCTCATACCTTTAAACACCTTTCGCCAACAATTCTGAACAATATTATTCCACGAATAGTAGTATAATTTTTTATATAAAATTGGCTGTTCTGAAGAAGTAGTAAGTTAGGGGAATGGAAATATTTAAAGATAAACCTTTAAAAATAAATGAAAAAAATTATTCAAATGTTTAGTAAAAGAAAATAGGAACCTATTTTATTTATGTATTTAATAATTTTAATGAAAAAAAACTTAAAAGGGTAACATCACAATCGGCGTAAAACACAAACACGATTTTCCAAAAAAAGTTAAAATTGTATTCTCGTTCAATTGTACAGAAATCCATTCTACGAATCGACAAATGGTTCCGATAGATGTTCCATCCAATAACAATTGGAAAAAACAGTCTAAAAACAAATTCGGCGGATCGGAGGCAACATAACAATCAAATTAAAAGCGAGCCCGAACTTTTCCAATAACCATTTGTATTGATAAGGGTATAATTGTCTATTAATTAAATATTAAAATGGTGGGCAATCTGCCAGGCGCAGTTTCTAAAAACTCCCTTTTGCTTTGTCTACGTGTGGTTTAAGTTACAAAAACATGCGATAATAAAGTGGACTAACAGTGCATTTGGTAGTGGCCCTGCTTTAAAGTGCGTTTCCACAGAAGCTGAGCTGCGTGGAGCTGTAAAAATTAACCAATCACATTGCTCATCAGAGATGAGATGTGAATTTTTAGAAACGTGATTGGTAAATTTTTACAAAAGTAAAGTATCAGCCTATATACTGTCCCACTGCAGGGCAAAGGCCTCCATCATAGAAATCAAGTTATCGCTACTATGATGGGATTAGGCATAATCACCACCTTGCCTAATGCGGATTGGTGATCACAAACCCGAGCTATGTTCGAAAAATTCGAAACGTACTTTTGCTCGACCCGGGAATCGAACCCGGGACCCCGAGATCACGGCCCGGTACTTAAACCACTAGACCAACAGGGCGTTCTTTTTATAAGTCTCCGCTCAACTCCACGCAGTTCCGCTTCAACCCGTACCGTTTGCTTGTTCATCACGTGTCTTGTCACAGCCACTTGAGATGTATTCTGTAAACCGCATTAAGATTTTTATACAACATTTTTGGGGTTTCCCATAAATAAGACTGAAACATTTTTTTTTCATCCGACGCATTGCGTGTATGTGTATATATTTTAAAAAAGTATATTGATTGTGGTAGGTACGGACAAGTCCGACTCGTATCGGGCACTTTTTTTTGTCTCTGTGGAAAATGCGGTCCCTGCGAAATGCATACATGGACATCTGAAGGCATATATCCAGCCAACGGTGGTATGTTGCTGAGTGAAACCATTTAAAATATTTAACAAATAAAAAGTGTTTTTCCCTGTTCCGCTCATCTCTTAAGCTGGCCTGTTAAGGCGGGTACCGTTTCAGTTATTCCCGTAATGGCCACTTAAGGGGAAGCTGTCTCGTTTAGAGCGAATAAACGGAAACCTAATGCAGTCCGGATCCCTTTAATTGTCCGATACAAGCATTGTGTGATTGTGTGCGCTTAGATTAAATGCCCGTCGCTAAATTCACGATTACACGTTTTAAAAAGCATTTTGCAATTAAAGCTTTGCTAATGGATTTTTTCGATCTATTAGGGATTTTATTTAACGCCTTTCTTATTTAGTTAGCCGTCGTTTACGTAACTGAATATCTTTGGCTATACGCTACGAACAAAGCGAGTACCTAACGAGTTATTATGAATGATAGATAAGAAATAAAGTATTCTCAACAATTATGTACATTATTAATTACTATTACTATAAATTTATTTAACAAGTCGCCAGCGGATTTTAGAAATACATTCTGTGTTTATGACTAATAAATCAGTAAAAATTAAAATAAAGTATTGTAATGATTTTGCTGTTTTTGTTTATGTATGTATTAATATACGTTATGTTATGAACACTGCATTTTAATGGCAAGCAATTAAATTCCAAAAAAAAAATTTTTTTTAATGTTTAAAAAATATATATAGTCCTGCTAAATTACCTTTTGTATTAAATGCTGTTATTGTTTGTCCACAGGTGGCCGGGGTGGTGGGACGAGCTGATGTCTTAGCCTGTCTGTTCTTCCTGTCCTCGCTTCTTCTTTATCATGGGTATGTTAAAAATTGAGACCATAATCATTTAGTTAATAATTTCATATTTCATGCCGACATGGTTTTATACTAAGAGTTTGTCCATAAAATTAAACCAATTACCTACTGGAATTGTCCTATTCCTACACTAGCGGTCAATGACCCAGCAATTTTTTATTTCAATCCTTTCCTTTCCTTACAAATATTATAAATGCGAATGTTACTTTAACTGTCTTTCTGTCTGTTACTCTTTCGCCAAACGCCAAAACTACCTACAAATGGTCTAGACCCTTAGAAAGAATATAAGTGGACTACTTTTTATTATGAAAAAGGGATTGTAAGGGGTTAAAATTATTAAATATTATAAATGCTACTCAAAGATACTATTCCACGCGGACGAAGTCGCGGGTATTTTTCATTTATGTAATTAATATATACTTATATTCAGACCCGGTTATAAATATACCTACTAAAGTTTTATCAATAAAATAAAACCATTTGCTGGAATTTTCCTACTCCTAGTGGTCAATGACCCAGCAATTTTTTTGGTTCAATGTGTAACAAATTCGTTTTATTTTCAGTAATGTAATTTACTCCTGTATTCTGAACACTCCATTAGATTGAATTGGATGAAAGTCGTGATTCCATACCTTGATTAATAAATTCCGTAAATTTTCCTGTTTTACCATTTTTTGGAAAATGGAATACATTTGCACTGTTATTTAAGTCTCGACGTTGAATTTTAAATTCTCATATTTTTTAATTTAAAACTTAAACATTTTTCTGGATTGAAGACAAAAAATAATATGGTTTTTCTGACCGGGGTAATACATGCAGAGCTGCATTGTGTCTGCCGGGTGAGTGAGGGTAGTTTAAGCCTAATAGAGAGGAACGAGGATTAAAAGTTTGGCAGCGCACTTGTGACCACTAGTGTTGTGGGTGTCTATGGGCGGCAGAAGTGGCTTACCATCAGGTGATCTGTCAGATTGCCAGCTATCACATAGTTAACATGTACTTTAAGGAAAGACTGGACAAAATTCGATATTCCCAACTTGATCTTTAATAATTACATATTATGGACTTCTTTTCGTGTTTTAGAATTAGTCATGAATAAGCCTTAGCATGCAATTATAAAGCTCCAATCAACCCCCTGAGCTCCAATCAATCCGTCCCATTCAATATCTTTACAATAAAGTTCAGTAAATCGAATTATTTATTATTGCAAAGTTCAACAACAAAAACAAACTAGGTACAAAGAAAACTGCATCGGAATAACCACAGAACGTTTCCAAGAATCAACAGCACAATAGGAAATTCTTAACAATCGGAATATTTCAGTTTCCGATCGAGTGAAAAATGTAATAAACTCACAATTCCATTTATTTATTGGTTACAGAACAATTCATCTGTTCTCGTCCATTTCATTGTACTTATAAAAGCTTATTTGTTGTGAAACACGCGGTTTTAATTAACTTTATTCTTCACTCATCCTGGTTATGAACCTTTTTATTTGAATTATCCTTCATTGGTCATATGATTCACT
Organism: Cnaphalocrocis medinalis; assembly: GCA_014851415.1. Taxonomy (NCBI): domain Eukaryota; kingdom Metazoa; phylum Arthropoda; class Insecta; order Lepidoptera; family Crambidae; genus Cnaphalocrocis; species Cnaphalocrocis medinalis. Next base: position 17,254,656 of record CM026278.1, read on the forward strand.
ACCTTCTCATGGTCCTTCTCGTCTTCTTGACATACGGACCGAATCGTGGGAGACGCCATCGGTAGGTATACTTGCTCGGGCCGCTTTCCCGTATAGCGCTTGTTTGACTCCCTAATATCTCTATTTCCTTCTCATATCTGTTTCACCTCTCAGTCAGTAGGACAGCCACGCTTCGGCATGAGTGGACGGGCCAGAGTGATCCAACCTCAAAAAAAAATCGGTGTGAAAAAGTCTGTAGTGTTTCGCCGAGTGAGTGAGGGTACCGGAGTACTATTATAAATGGGAAAGTGTCATATAAGTATGTTAAGTGTCTGTATTTGTCTTTCTTTCACGGCAAAACGGAGCGACGAATGGACATGATTTTTAAGTGGAGATAGTTGAAGGGATGGAGAGTAACATAGGCTACTTTTTGATTTTAACGCGAGCGAAGCCGCGGGCAAAAGCTAGTCATATCATTAAAAAAAAATACAAAACATTCATCATTTATTATTCGTCTACAAATGTCTATTTGCTTTTATTGCGGACAACCAAAGAACAAAAATCTTAACGCTCAGTCGTTGACGCAGGACATTTACATAGTGCACAAGCGTGTGCGCAGACACAAGTGCTTTCAACAATATAGGAAGGCAAACGAGCAAGCGGGTCACCTGATGGCAAGTACACCGCCGCCCATGAACATCAGCTACACCAGAAGTGTGGATGCGTTGCCGGCCTTTCAAGAAGGTATAGGCTCGTTTCTTGAAGATTTGGATCCCTAATTCCTTACCCTCATATTTAGGTGCGGCAGTAGTAGACTCCACCGAAGAGGGATCAGGTGTAGGACCAACAGCTCAACATGCTTTCCGACCAAGTTAAACAAAACGTGAAACAAGCAAAAACTAGAGTGGATGTGAACTCTGTTTCAGCATGTGTTCAAATATTGAACAAACAAATTCACTAGCCGAGTGTGAGGCTTGGTTCAAATGGATCATGCCGGTTTTTCTACCGCGTTGATTTTGCTACAAGCTACAACACGTGTATTTTTCAAAATAAATATAAAGAAATTTAGCTACTTTTGCAGCGAATTTGTTTACTCATGTTTTTAACACAAGGTCGTCAGTCCATGCTTGAAGCTTTGACAGTTAAAATTATGATTTAAAGCTATTGCCGTTTGGATTCCTATAACCAGTACTAAAGAATATTTAAGAATCAGTAATTCTCACAACATTAGAAGCCAACTTAATTGTTAAACTAAAAACCAAAAAATACTTACCTTTTACTACAGAATACTTAATAGTCTTTTACTCTAATTTAAATCATAAATAATAATAGGTAGGACGTAATATTCAGACTGGGTCCGTGCCTTTATTTTGCAATTTTTTTATGTGATAGGTAGGTAGCAGACAAACAGACGGATCCCATGATTTTTGATAAAATATTATTTCTTTTGGTTAAAAGTCTATGTCTATTAAGAATATGTTAAAATTACTCCATGTTAGTTTCACATCAAGCAATAGTCTTTAACTGCTCTTCTGTTTACAAAAACCAATGATTTTTATTTACAGCTGTCTTTTTATGCTGTAAATATTTTAATCAAAACTGAAGTTTTCAAGCCACATTACAGCAGCATTGTAAGAGTTCAAGTTCCCAGAACTAAGTTAAGCCACGAAGCCAAGGCGCCTCGTTATCCACGATGGCCGCGTCCTAACAATAATTTACGACCAACATAAAGAGGTATTAGGTGTGAAGTTTATTTAGTTCTTACGACGAGACGTCGCGGCCCAATTTAACTCCGAGCAAAGTGGATGCACTCAGGGTTGGTTGTCGAACACAGACGCATTCCTAGGAAGAGCAAAGTTGCTTTTAACTGGCCTCAAGTTGTCGCAAACAGCGGTAAATGCACTTGAAATTCTTTGACGTGTATTGAGGTTGGATCTGACGACATTTCACTAACCGAGTTCAATATCTATCATTCGTGCTATCAAAAACATTCAAACATCATGATGATGTACGTACAGCGACACATCAAAGTATATAAAACTGTCAAATTTCTTCATTCGACTCTCATCTTACTGTCATACTCGTTAGGTTGAATATCAATTGAGGAAATTTGACAGGTTGTGGTAGCCTGATGAGTGGCTGACTGAACTTACATTACCACAAAAACTACCGAAAATTGGTTTGAAGGAGATCTAATGAGCTGTTTTGAAAATCCATCATCTTAAACCTTTCATTCAATCAACTAACATATGAAAATTCAGTTCCGTATTCCCCCCGCTGCAATTTATTCAAATAGACTAAACTAAATACTAGTACAAAACTACAAGGTCTGTCTAGAAGTTTTTCTCTATTACAAGCAGTAACAACGCCTTTACTCTCGTCAGTTGCAATCTACAACTTGTGTTTTCTTTGCATAAAATAATATCTATCTCACTGAAAAACATAGTTTTTTCCGGGATTATTCAAATCAGCCAACCCTAGCTTCGAAGCTACTTTGTTGTACTTAGTGCAAACTTTCCTCGTTGTTAGTAGTTCCTTGCATACCAACAAGATTTTAATATCTTTTTATACCAGAATGTTAAGTATTTTAATGTAAGAATTTTGCACAGAATTACGCTTTACTGGGGGATGTCGCGTGTGAATAGATGATGAGATGATGTATTTACTGTGTTTGACTGAGGTCCGACTGCAACATCGGTTGTTCAATGACAATTTGACATCTCACATCAAAAGCAACCAATCACTGTATACAAATACTTTACATAAACGGGACTAAACGCGACGAAATTAAATAAGTACATAGTAAAGTAAAAGTAAAAAAAAGTACATTCTAGCACTTACTATGTAACCACCGTTTATGTAAAGTATTTGTATAATGCAACGCGAAAGTTTAAAAAAATCACTAGATTTTACATGAAAGTAGAATTTGCAACCAAAGAATGCTGAACCTGTCAGATTTCTTCAATCGAATATTATGGTTTGGTTCATTGTCAAATTGACGAAATTTTACAGATTGTGGTAACCTGATGTGTGGCGGTCTGTACACTGATACGGACCTTACAGGAGTATTAATCATTCTTCTTGATAGACCGATATTATTTTGGAGTCAAAATGAAAACAAGAATACAAAAGGGCAGGGCAACTTCACGCTAATATTTAGTGAGTTCTATAATATGATATAAATAAATTGAGACAACATGACATAACTACGTTGCCCTGGTCCCAAACTAAGGTTCTCGCTTGTCCTATGAAAACCAACAGAAACGAATCACCGAACCAACGAAGGAACCACAAATACCCAGATCCAACACATATATCTGTTTTATCTTTTTTTTATATAATAATAAAATTATTTTGTTTTGGGATTCCAGGTCTTCAGGCAAGCACAGAGTGTGGTCGAGTGTGGTGCTGGCAGCGCTCAGCATGCTGGCCAAGGAGACCGGACTCACCGCGCTGCTGTTCAACGTGGCCTTCGACGTCTACCGATGCTGGAGCTCACAAAATAGGTCCGAACCCCGATCCTACTCGTTTTCATAATTGACTGACCTGTTGGTTTACATAAACTAACTAGGCTTGCGCAGCCAATGTGAGACTTGGCCATCAATAATAAGGGCATATATAACGGTCTTGTGCTCCTGCTAGTCGTCAGCGTGGAGTTCATGCAAATCTGGGTTAGAAAAATAATAAATTCAGACAACATCTCATTTACGAAAGACAAGATCAGTTTTTCTGTTTTTCACGCGGTCTTTCCTGGTAAATCCTCACGTCCACCACAGCGCATTCATCTGAATTTCTTTTTTTTATTGGACTAAAGGCCAACGCTTGATCACATTCGCACCTGATGGAAAGTGACGATGAAGTCTAGGATGACACGCGTTTGCCTAGAAGATGCCTGTTCACTCTTGCCTTAAAGATGTCCAAGTTATAGTGGTCGGGCACTTCTTTCAAGTGATTGACTGCCAGGATTGCGAATGATTGAGCCTAATTGCAGAATTAGAATGATCAAATTAATTTTCCTCAAACCAAACGAAATACATTAATTAATATCAGGTGAACTAAAGTACCTAGACTAATCCCCAAACGTGGCACCTGTTGACACAATATGTCAGCAGTCTAGCTCAAACATATCACAGGGAGTGTAATAACCCGCCCCACATAGCCATGACGCTGCCACTTTCGGGAAATTTGAGTGAAATAGGCTTTGCAAGTCAGTATATAGTAGCAAATAAATCATCTACTTATACTATTTTAGAAGTAAATTCTACTTATATGCAATCATAAGACTTAAAGCTAAACCAAAAAGGCGAAACACTTCCGTGATGCAGAAGACAACCAGCACCATCTATTGGTATTATTTAAAACTTATGTCCCAAAGCTAATTGAGGGGCCAACAACTAATGGCTATGTGTCCAAGACAATGTGAGTAGAGATGTGCCGGACAATCTCACACTTATTGTAAATCTTCTAAAGTTTGCCCATAGTTCACAAATATGTCGCCACCCTTGAACATGACTGAAAAGTGATTACTTACCAGCGGGTGTCCTACTTGCTTGTCTAGTATAAAAAAAAACTTAGCAGTGATTAGGCTCATAAGTGTTGATGATGATTAAATTTCCAGGTCTTCGCCAGCTGTCAAGTGGCGATGGAGGAGCGACAGCTTGTGGGGGAGGGTGGTACGAGTGGGGGTGGCGCTGGCGATCCTGGTGGGGGTCCGGCTGACGCTGCTGCAGGGCTCGCTGCCAGCGTTCTCCACGCAGGACAACCCACCAGCCTTCCACCATTCCTTCGCTGTCCGGTAAGTAAAAATAAGGGGCCGATAAATGAGCAGTAAAGTGGGCCAAAACTAAAATTGCCATTTTTGCCATTCAACCTTTGTTAGGAAAAATATAATAATATATGACTGCCTGGGTAGTGTAGTAGATCTTGGGTTCAAACCCTTGATCAGGACAAAATTTGCAAAGGCGTAGTTTTTCCGAAAATTTTCAGTGTAAGTTTGTCTGGTGATCCTATGTCTTGGAAAGTACTTTCAGCCTTTGCTCCTCCACCCGATCCTTCTCTGGTCATATCACACTCCATTTGGATTATTGGGGTAAAGGTATAAAAGAATAGTAGTTTCATTTGTCTTATGCAACATCTAGCTTACGTGGCTGATTGTTGAGATCGGTCGCCATAACCAAACGGTCGGAGAATAATCATTATTTTATTACATTCCCAGATTGATGACATTCTGGTACCTGGCGGCCTTCAACTGGTGGCTGCTGCTGTGTCCGTGGACCCTGAGCCACGACTGGCAGATGGGGTCCGTGCCGCTCGTCGCCAGCGGCTGGGACCCCCGCAACCTGCTCACCTGCGCCGCGCTGGTCGCGCTGCTGGCCTTGTCCTGCCGTTGCGCTGTGGATCTGGAGGTAACATCAAAGGTTTTTTTTGTGATAGGTAGTAGACGAGCAGGCGGATCACCTGGTGGTAAGCGATCACCGCCGCCCATGGACACCTGAAGCGAAGCCGAATCGTCGCTCTCCCACTGTTACCTTGTTGTAACCTTTAATAAGCCATTAGGACTAATAACATAACATCATCATCATCATCAGCAACCCACGCTCGTCCACTGCTGGACATAGGTCTAACATAACATATCATAGCCATATCCTAAGCCTTAACCAGTGGTGGGATTAGGTAGTGCAATTTGGAGTCAACGTCCTTTTTTATGTGCTGTGTGGCAGACGAGCTGACGGATCACCTGATGGTCAGCGATTACCGCCGCCGGGCACCTGCAACACCAGTGGTGTCACAAGTGCGCTGCTTACTTACCTTTTAAGTAGAATTTCAAAATTGCGGAAATCTTCTATAGGTACGTGTAAAATACAGTTTCCTTTAAAAAAATAATTAGTACTTTAGTAATACATCTTTTTACACTTATATGTATTCACTTTTTTAAACTCCAGTTTTAAGTATTTATTTAAACTGTAATAGGTTTCTTTTTTCATAGAGAGAAGCAACAGAACAAGTGGATCATAGTTAAACGTATTACAAAACGCAGAGAACTGGGAGTAAACTAAATAATCCATAATTAAAAATAAACTTTCGTTTAAGAATTTAGATCCATGAATCTTACCATTTTTTTTTCAGCTACAACGTCACACCCCCGCCGTGGTAGGGCTGATGCTACTGGTGATCCCGTATCTGCCCGCGTCCAACCTACTGGTTACCGTGGGCTTTGTGGTCGCTGAACGGGTGCTGTACATCCCTAGGTAAATTATTTTCACTTAAAGCACAAATGAAATTAGGCCAACCACGTTAACAAAAAAATATATTTTGAAAAGAAAAGCACTGGCTAGGGTCGTGAGTTGTTACGCCGACTGTTCGTTCGATCTACCTCCGTAGGCCCGTACTTCTATGGAGGTGGTAAATAGCTCGCAGATGCGTGGCAAAACAGGAGGTTGGTTCGAGGTGGTGTTGCGGCGCCCCAGGACTTCAAATAGTCGGGCGTCCCTATAATTTACTCTCAAGGTTTATTGACCTTACGACCCAAAGGTCTAGGGGAGGATACTGCAAACAGTATAAGGCAGGGTCACTACCAAATGTGCCATCCGGCCAGTCGCTACCCAACACTCAGACATTCCATAACCACAACCTCTCATCAAGAGCGTAAGACTGAGAAGAAGAAGGCTTTTATTGATTGATTGATTGATTGATTTACTAAAGATAATTGTTACATTATGGCACTTTAAACTTAAGCTAACTAAATTAAAATAAAATAAGTGTAACATACAGGAGATCAGACCGTAGGTCCCACACTAGGATAACCCTGTATCGTGGGCACCTACCTACTAGACAAGATGCGACAGATGTTTCAAGTTTCACGTTGAGTTAGAAAAGTAAACAACTTAAAAATTTTAAAAATTATATAAATCTATTCATGTAGGTAACTAAAAACTAACCATTTGTAAAGATTGATTAAAATTTAAAATTTAAATGCCTGTTCGTATTAGCCTAATATGCATGTGCATCCTTGTTTGTCTATCTGTTTTCAGTGTGGGGTCAGTAATCATCACAGTATACGGTATCCAGCTGTTGTGGCGGAGGCGGCCTGGGGGCAGGAGACTGTTGGTGGTGGGCATCGCCGCGCTGGTCGCCGGTGGAGTCGCCAGAACCAACCTCAGGAATAGGGACTGGAGGACCAGGGAAACGCTTCTTAGGTAATTAAAATAAATAATAAATAAAATAGTCTTTATTGCTGTAATTTTTGTACAGTGTTTACATGATAACACGCGCATCATCCCGTGCGATACTTTTTCTGCCAAGCTCTGTGTTTAAAAAATATTTAATACTGTTAGTACGTTGTGTATGAATCCTTAATATTTGTTGTTTGCTTTTTATGTCTTTTAATTTTTATTTATTTTTTCTTTTGATTCCTATAGTACCTACATCTTTCGATCTTAGGTAACTCGACGTTAATTAAGACAACGCAGAGTCTTTATTAGCTCTTTATGTTAAAAAAATATTAAAACAGAAATTTACGTGACGTTTAATGTTAAATATCTACATTGTGTTGTATTACTGGTTGAAGTTCTGGCTACGTTGCAGCAGCCGTGGTCACAAACGGACCCCGATCTATCCTCTAAAGCTACGAAATCTAATGTTGAAATTGTATGAAATTTATGAATAACTCCTGTTATTTCCAGGGCGGATCTGTCCGTGTTGCCGCACAATGCGAAGTTGCACTATAATTTCGCAAACTTCTTGAAAGACATGGAGCAACAAGAGAGCGCCGTCAAACATTACAAGGAGGCACTAAGGTAGATAGATGTACTTTAATGAACAAAAACAAAATACATACAGTAAGTAGTTAGGTTAAAATAGTTATTACCTAAATAAATAATAATAATAAATTGAGACACCAAACAATACTTACATTACATTTAAGCGGTAGCATACATATCTAATATTTGACATTTATAAATGTTCTAGAAGGACTTAAATTGAATAAAGAATATTTCTATTTTTATTTCATTTTCCTGGCTCTAAACTAAAATACTAAATAGTTCAAGACTTCAAGCAGGTGCTTGAAGAAATTTGTGTAAATTTGTGAAAGGATATTTCTGTTGTCTAATATCTGTAACACACCTGTGTTACAGATATTAGACAACACAAATATCCTTACTAATCCTTCCTTAGTACTAATATTGTAAATTTGAAAGTAATTTTGTCTGTATGTCTGTTACTTTTACACGCCAAAACTATGTACCTACTGAACGAATTTGAATGAAATTTAGTATACAGATGGTCTATACCCTGAGACTAGCGGCCGCCCGCGACTTCGTCCGCGTGGAAAAAATTTCCCCGTTTTTTACACATTTACCGCTCTGTCTTTGCTCCTATTGGTCATAGCGTAATGTTATTTAGCCTATAGCCTTCCTCGATAAATGGACTATCCAACAAAAAAAGAATTATTCAAATCGCACCAGTAGTTTCGGAGATTAGCGCGTTCAAACAAACAAACAAACAAACAAACAAACAAACAAACAAACAAACAAACAAACAAACTCTTCAGCTTTATTATATTAAGTATAGAAAGGACAAAGGCTATTGCAATAGGGGGGATTAGAAGGGGGGGTGCGGACAAAGTCGCAGGTAACAACTAGTAATACATAAATACATTTATAACACCCAGAAACTGAACAAACACAAGTGTTCATCACACAAATGTTTGTCCAGGGTAGCAATCGAACCTACGACCGTTAGCGTATGAAGCAGAGTAACTACCAAATGCGCCATCCGGCCAGTCATTATCATCATCATCATTTCAGCCAATAGACGTCCACTGCTGGACATAGGCCTCCCCCAAGGTTCATCGGGCCAGTCATAGGACATAACCTCCGTCTTTAGGAGAGCTCTATTCCAGTAGACTATAGCAAGTTGATGTTTCATTCTTTCGGATTCTTTTGTTTCGGATGAAGACCCGTTTAGCGCAATGGTTTGAGCGCCGGTTGAGACGTAAGGGTCGCGAGTTCGATTCCCGCACCGACACAAATGTTTGTTGATGAAACAGATACTTGTGTTGGGTCTGGGTGTTTGTGTTACCTTCGTTGTTTCTGGTTTCCATAGCACAAGGGAAAACCTTAGTTTGGGACTAGGACAATGTATGTGATGTTGTCTAAATTATTTAAATTATTTATTTATTCTTCAGGCTGTGGCCGGGCTACGCCAGCGCGCACAACAACCTGGGCACGCTGGTGGGCGGCGCGGCGCACGCCGAGGCGCACTTCCTGCAGGCGCTGCGCCACAACCGGGACCACCTCAACGCGCATTACAACCTCGCCAAGCTCTACAGGTAACTGCATCCGAGTTAGTTACCGAGGGCACTCACTCGGCTAAACACAATTGTGAGAGCCACGCTTTCGGCATGAATGAGCCGGCTCGTCCGGAGTGATACCACTGCCTCACAGAAAACCGGCGTGATGCACCACCTGTGCTGTGTTTCGCCGAGTGAGTGAGACTGCCGGAGGCCTACCCGGGGGAAGGGGATAAAAGATTGGCAGCGCACTTGTGATTCTGCTGATGTTGCAGGTGTCGATGGGCGGCGCCAATTGCTTACCATCAGGTGGTCAATATTAACAACAAAATTTTTATCTTAATATTCACGACAAATAAAAAAATTAAATATAGATTACTAAGCTGCAGTAAATATAGCTATTGTCTCTAGTATGTAGACTGCACAATGAAATACTCTTCAGTCTACAGTTCAAATATTTCCTTTGGACGTACGTCAGTCAGCCAAGGACTCGTCGAGGTGGCTTATAACTGAATCGTCCTGTAACAAATGAGAATATACCTGCCGCATTCAAACAAAGGTGAAACACAATACATATGAAAGGGAGGGGAACTCAGATTCGGTCGTAACGTCCTGTTCGAATTAGGCTCTAGGGGTACTTGATCTAAGAGTATGCTCTAAACAGCGATGAATAAATAATTAAAAGAAAATGAAACAGCGATGACGTCCGTCTTGGTTGACAGTGTTGATTCAATTGGGCGTTATCATTCGTTCATCTCTGACGCATGCATGCGTGATATTTGCTGGCTTATTAGCTTATTTGTTGAAGCTTATCTGGGGCAGTGATTTACTGTTACTGTTTCATAGAACTTCGTCAAACACTAACATCTAGTTGTACAATACATTGTGTATCTGTAAACATTTACATCCCTATGACCACGTCGTGTTCTAAACAAGATTTTATTTCGGGACTTCTGGAAATTCGCAAAAAATAAAAATTCTGTCACGTGACTTGGTCGTATTGTACAGGGAATATTCTAAAATGTTTGACGAATTTCCCAAAATCGTAAAACACGTCATAAAAATATAAATATAATATATATATCGGATAAAAGGTTGGCAGGGCACTTGTGACTCCACTGGTTTTGCAAGTGTCCATGGGCGGCGGCAAATCATCATCAGGTGATCCGCCTGCTCGTCTTCTACCTATCACATAAAAAAAAAACATAGTTACTCTAAACATTACTTCTGTTTGCAGAAAAAAGAACCGTATAAGTGAAGCGTTAAAGATGCTGGAGCGCTGCATCTTCCTCGAGCCCCGCTTCGTGCAGGCGTACCTGGAGCTGCTGCTGCTCACCGCCGAGGGGGAGAGGGGGAGCATCCTCGACAAGTTGGTGGAGCTGGAGCCCACCAACTGGGAGCATTATATACTTTACGGGAATTGGTATAAGGGGAGAGGTCAGTAGATACGCGAAGTGGACTCCTGTTTTTGCACTTACTTTTACTTTGTCCATTGTGCGTCAATAGATTTAAATAATAAGTTCTCACATCATCTCCTACATTGACCTGACTCCGTAATAAGTAGCTTAAGCACTTGTTTACACCCAGACTCTAAACATACACAAGTGTTCATCACACGAATGTTTGTCCAGGATGGGGATCGAACCGCCGACCTTTTTGCATTTGCATTTGCGCATTTGGTAGTGACACTGCTTAACACGTGTTAGGCAGTGTCACTACCAAATGCGCCATCCGGCCAGTCAAATGCGTACCTGGAGCTGCTGATATGATCCGTGCCCATTATTTTAAGAGAACTCTAGTGGAAGAGCTATCTGTGGAATTAACGGTAACACCTTACCGCTACACCTACTATGTTTTTGTTACCTGGGCTATACCTACTATGTTTTGCCGAGTAAATGAAGGTGAAAAGGGAGTTAAAAGATTGACGTGCAGAGAGATCCCATGATGGATTCCCTGGCCATCTCATACCAGTGAAATCAAAACTTTTGATTCGTTTTGCTCCCGATTGGGCCTCCGGTACCTTCACTCAGTGAAACACAGCGCAGGCGCTGTTCCACGAATTCTGTGTGCCTTAGTCATTCTGTTTTACTCCAATCGAGCCGGTATTTTTGTACAGAAGCAGCTCTGTCACAGTAAATTTCAAAGATAATGTTTGCCTACAGGGTTACTGCCGCTGTCTCTAAACTACTACATGTCAGCGATGCAGCTGTCTTTCGGAGGAGAGACCGCGAGCTGCGAGCGAGGCAAGATGCAGTCGCTGCGGGCTGCGAGTCTGCTGCTTCGAAGTATGGGACAGCGAGCCAGGGTGCTGCAATTGGTCACTAGGTAATATTTTCTTAGAATGAACTCTGGTGTTTTTAAATGTCAGCGATGGAGCTGTCTCTCGGAAGAGAGACCGCGAGCTGCGAGCGAGGCAAGATGCAGTCGTTGCGAGCTGCAAGTCTGCTGCTTCGAAGTATGGGACAGCGAGCCAGGGTGCTACAGTTGGTCACTAATACTTTCGTAGAGTAAACTTTCTGGTGTTTTTTATGTGTTACCTAACCCGGTGAGCTACCTTGGCTTTCTGCCGGGTCACCTTGTTTTGGATTCGATCGTTTAGAGAAACGCCAAGCCTCCATGGCCATTTTATGCACTTTGTAAAGGCTATAATTTTTCTATTGTATTTATCCCAAATCAGTGTTTATGTAAAGTGCTTAATTTGTTAATTAACTAGAATGTATATATAGACTTATGTTCCTTAATTTTTTCGTTCCTCCAACTATGACTTGAAAACGTGAAGCCAGTATGTGTTTTTTATGTCATAGGTGGCAGTCAAGCAAACCGATCACCTGATGGTGGATTTCAAGGTGGTTTTCTAGTCGTTTTTTATCATCAGTCGACACTTCTACGCTATTAAATAGGGTTTCACATTTCCTTTTAAGCATCGGATAAGTTGCAATTTAGTAAGATGGAAGTACGCTTTGTCTACTATATGGTGTCTGATCCAATTAAATAAAATTAAAGGTAAATTTCTAACTCCAGAAGATGATGAACTTTTTTCATCCCAGCAAATCTTTTATTGCCTCTTCCTTTGCTTTTTCTTAGGTGGCAGACAGTCAGGCTGGGCGGGCAGCCCGCGGGCCGGCGCGCGCAGGCGGAGCGCGCGTGGCGCCTGCGCCGGGAGCTGGCGGGCCGCGCCAAGCGCTACCAACGCCCCCCTAAGCCTCAAGCACAGGTAGGTTCTTGCCTGAACTGTATCTTTTATACTAGTGACTGCAAACGTGCAAGCGGGTCACCTGCTGGTAAGTAATCACCGCCGCTGACGGCCTTTGCTACTGTAAACTTTTTGCAATAAAGAGTTTATAGCCATCGTTTCGGAACTTTGCTATACATGGTATACCCGAGAAAGTCTAATGAAGCGACTTCGCGGTCTGATCTTTGCGACCCTTAAACAGGGATACCAAGGCAACTGAAACATGAGTATTACACATGTTCAAAATAATTTCTCCGAAAAATTTAGTTTTCGTCACATAGATATTTTGAAACAATGCCAATTACCCAATGGTTGACTGGTAGAGAATGCAATGAATTAAGTCCGCCAATTGTACTTTTTATTTTGTACAATAAAGAATAAATAAACAAATATTTAACGCAAAAAGTAAACGGATCACCTAATGTTATATAACCGATCAACCTTTCGTTTACCCTTCATCTCCGTTTGTGCCCCAGTATCCTTACTCTGTCGTTTTAATTTTCCAGGTGACGTCGACATGTCTCCATCACAGCCAACTAGAAGTGGCTTCGGACCCCTACTTCGACACTTTGAAACACGAAGCACTGGACCCACGCCCGCTCCACTCCGGCGCAGCCTCTATAGACAATAATCAAATTGTAGATAACAGAAACAGTTGCCAAAAAAATAACGATAGATTAAAGAGCGTTTCGCTCTCCGTTCAGTATAAGGCTCCGCATAATATTAATAGTAACAAATCAGAGAGCGGGCATAAACAAAAGAGTTGCCCGATGCACAAGAAAAAGAAGGACCCTGAGTTCACGCCGTTTGTGTCTGACCATTTGATAAAGACTTATTAGTTTGTAAGGTTTTGTGACGTCACTGTTCAGTAATAATGGCATCTAAGTCAAAAATTGAAAAATATATAACTCGCTTCGTTGCTCGTTCCACGGCGTTTCTTGCTACTCATCCCCTCATTGTGAAGACGAGGTGTTTTTAAAAGTATTAAAGGAAACAACAACAACAACAAGGAAGGAACAACGCAACTAAAGTAGGAAAAAAAAAACTAAACCTTGTTACAAAAATTACTTGCTATTATGCCAGTATTACTGAACTGGGACTCTTCATTCAATTAACAGAATTTCCCCCTTAAACAAAACATGGTAGAAAGTTAGTTTAAGTTTAAAACTGGTACTGTCACTTCTAACAAAATTTGTCAGTTTTATGAAAGTGTCAGCACCATTTTTAAACTATGACTAACTTTAGTTTCCATTAGTTTCCATCGTAATAAAGGGGTTTGAGTTTTATAGATTATAAGTAACTGTGCCATACCATAATGCAATGAACAATAGGTTAATAAAATGCAACGTTTTCTAAATAAAAACAATTTTGCTCATGCTGACATTGAATTATCTGTAATATAATATTTATACGTTTAAAATATTTCGTTTACTTTTTAAAATTAGGATATACCTAACTGAAAAGGACAAAAAGTCAAGTTGCTATCTTTTTTATTTATTTTGATAAAAATGTTGTTTATGTAAATATGTCTTCAGTTTAATACTTATGTGTTTAAGGAACAATGTTTGAACAAAAGTGTAAATACTAAATATTTGTGTACATTGAAGAATACGATTACAATGTAAGTCAGTAAGTAAGTAAAGATTGTAATAAAAAATCGGATAATGCACGTGTTGCTTTAGGTGTATAATTTGTTTACTAACACATGAATTAAATTGAAATACTTATTATGGTTATTTTATTTGGACACATGACAACCCGCTTAGAGCAGTGGTTTAGTTGAATCATGATCAATCGCTTACCATCCGGAGTTCAGTCTGCATCACAAAAAAAACTATGACCCTGGGTAAAATGCAATGCCGGGACTCTTTCACCATTAATTAAGTATGTAAATTAAAATGATCAAACAAAGCTGTAATTGGCCAACGAGTTGTTTTGAAAGCGCCTTTCCTATTAGTACCTGCTGACTGTTGTTCTAGTCGAACTAAATTTGCTAATATCTATCTGTATCTAATGAACATTCTATTGACTTGGTACAAAGTTGCAAGACTTCAATTAGTCTGTGTTGCATGTTATCAAAAAGACTGAAAAAAACATAATGTACTGATTTTAAAATATAAACTAAATTCGATAGGGTTGTCAACTTGTTCTGGAAATAATTATTTTTAATCAGCACTCCTCATTATTTGTAAGATTTGGACTCGCACACGAAATATCCCGTATTAGACACTTTTATATTTTGTAGAAATGTTATAAGGGATGTTATTAACCAAATATTCATTATTATTCCTTTCATAATGGCGGTAATTAAAGGCAGTGCATGCATTTGAAAGTAATTTTATATAGTTATTGTGTACTTTATTAAGTGTATTTTAGCCCGTTTGCGTCCGTGATGTTTTGTCGACTTTGTTTAACAAAGAAGCGTTTTTATTTTGAAAATGAAAATGAAAAAATCTTTATTGCTTCCAAAAAGTGTAACATAGCAATTTCCGAGTTTGAACTCTATATATTTTATATTTTTTTTATAAGGGATGTCCATCCATGAGTAGATGGATAAACACCTACCAAGAGGAATAATTCCGTGTAATGTATCTGTTCAGAATTGAATAGAATAAAATAGTAGGTAGGTAGGTTTTTAATGCGAATAAACTTCTTATCTATCTATCTAGGCACAATAGGAATAAAACAAAATAGAAAATAAACACGTCACGTTCTGTGATATACTACCATTGGGTTCAAAATCATTGTATCCAAAGTGGTTGCCGCTCAACACGGTGCCGTGATAATGACAATTCATAATTTGTCGCAAGGTAACAACCCTAGTCACTAAAAATGAATTCCATCAACGAATAAGTACCTATTTATAGCACAAAGTAATGAGATACCACGTACAACTAAAGTAACATTAAGAAATGCATGTTCAATATTTTACAAAACATTATGTAAGGTGCATTGCAACTTGTCAGAGGAAATTTTTCGTCACAGAACAAAATCGAACAGCAGTGTTTTCGTCATCGACTCGTGATGACACTTGCGACGAAGTATTACAGTTTTTGAATTCCATTGTAACAGAAAAAGACACGAATTTTGCTTAGTTTGAAATTCTTTTCCCATGCTTAAATAGATTTAAATTGAATTGGATGATGTCGTGATCGATCAAGCTTGCGACGGCCACGGCCCTATTCTTTTATCAAATAGGGTTGTCACTTGGCTGTACTTATTCTTACATTTATAGCATTTTTCTAATAGTTAGGTAGGTCTTTATATTTTGTGATCCTCTGTTGTCTGATATCTGTGACACAAGTGCTTGAGCTACTTAGTTTGAAATCAAGTCAATGTAGGAGATGTTGTGTAAATTTATTTTCATTTATTATTACATAAAAGTAAAGTTTTGTAATTGTGATAGAAATTCATGTAAATAAAAAAATAATAATTTGAATTCAAATAATTCCTAGGGAGACCCTACCCAGTAAATTTTTACAACAATTATGGGACAGGTACCGAGCAAAATGTTGTTTATGTAGTTATAAATAATAAATAAATTGAGACAACATCACATGCATTGTCCTGGTCCCAAACTAAGGTTTTCCTTTGTGCTGTGGAAATCAGAAACAACGAAGGAACCACAAACACCCACACCCAACACAAATACTTATCTGTTTCATCAACAAACATTTGTGTCGGTGCGGAAATCGAACCCGCGACCCTTACGTCTCAACCGGCGCTCGTCGTATAATATGAAAATTAAGTAGAAAGAATATTTTGAGACCTTAATGCGTTTATCTTTCTTTTTGCTGTTTATTAAATAAAGATTTTTTGTAACTGATAAATTATAGAAAGTTATACGTTGGGTAACATTAATATGCTTAAGTATATCCTCAATTCATATGTTCAAAATGTATTTGAAATAAAGGTAAACATCAGATGAATACTGATTCCGACAGAAAGCCCATCCTGTTTTCTGAACTAAATTCCAAAGCAACAAGGGCATAGATTGGACAACCCTACAAGAAGTCGCACTTATAGTCGCGTCTACTCTTGCATTTTATATTAAAATAATGTTAAATAAAAGAGAAACCGGCGCTAAGTGGCGACCTTTGTCCGACGGACGGACAGACATTTCTTTTGTCGGTGGACAAAAGATCTGTGTAAAAACACTTGTTTCACCATGTTGAAATCGTGGTCAAGGATTCATGGCGGAACCCTACATAATTTACTTATCTATTATTATAATTAGTTCAGGTCAACTGCATTTAATTGGTAGATAACAACCTACAGTGCAAATGATGCAAGTTTAATAAACACCTATAGGCCACGTCTCATCGCAGCCTAACGCACGGCCCATACAAAGTGGCCTGTAAACTGGAAAGTCACATTAAGGTCGACAATTCAACGACGACATATGAAACAAATTGTCCCTTATGATTAAATACGATAACCAGTAAGTTTAGGAATGCTAAAAGGATAGATGTACCTTCGGGGCCCGGGTAATTTCCTCGTACCTAGGTACTTCGGAACTAGACCGCCAAGTTCCGACTAGGCCTACACACAGATCGTCTTCATAGAAGACTCAGGTACAAATTTTGGCTTGACCCAGAAATTGAATCCAAGTCTCGCTTTAAAATGCGATAACTGCGTGCTATGTGTATAGGTAATACCTACTTCAACAATAAATACCAAAAGTGCAGCTCTTTTTGACAAAAATTACTATCTAATCAATATTAGGTATTAAAATCCATGTAAGTAAATAAGTAGAGGAAATGAACAGTATTATCAATAATTGTTACCTAATTCATAAAATATTTATAATATTATCTTCTGTCTTAGGATTTATTTATCATAATTTGTTTGAAGGCACTCAAATATTACCTGTGCGTAGCCTAATTATTGTGACACACACCAGTCTCAAGAAATAGACATAGGGACCTTGCTAAAAAACAATCACAGCTTAAGTTTCTAGAACTCTAATAAGCCGTGGCAGTTCCACAAATTTGCGGGTACTCGGAAAAATGTCACGCACATTCTACCTGCACCAAAATAAATTAAGCGAGTACTCTCCTCTATTACACAACCGGATCTCACGGTCAGTCCCAGTAAAAGTTTATTTAATAATTCACGCCCATTTTCTATTTGAAAAATCGCGCAAATAATCGACCGGGAAAACGATTTGTGACACGCGGTTATGGACGCTTTCTAGGTCGCTCGGAGCCGATCTGCGTCGCGCAGTGACCGTCCCGCGGCGCGCGCGCACGCTCGTCCTCACAAGCAAATGTTTACACTCCGCTAGTTATAAACTCGCTACCCGAACAAAAAACGCACAACCATTCCAGACGCGGTCTCACTCGGTTTACCAAATCCTTTCATAAAGCAAACGAGGTGAAAGACTCACATAAAAAATACGATACAGCTTCCATATATCTAAGGTGGTTAGTGGACAATATGCGGTTGGTGATCTGGTTTCTAGCGGTGGCAATTGCCGCTGCAGAAGTCGCCGAGGAACCATGGGTTGAAGAGGAAGATCTAGAAGAACCATACAGCGAGGAAAGGGATGAGGTCTACAGCAGGAGACGCCGCGACGTCTACGATGACGAAAGAGAAGAGTACCACGATAGAAGACGTAGGGAAGCATACGTGGAAGACCCTTACGAGGAACATGTGAGGGTGAAGAGGCGATGCGAAGACGAGCCGGAGTACCGCGTGCGTCGATCTGCGGACTACGTAAGAGTGCCTCGTCAGGTGCATCAGTATGAAGTGCATGAGTTTTCTGATGATTCTGCTCCTTTGTCGCCTCCGTACGAGGAGATGCTGGCAGCGAGCGCCGAACACTACCACAGGGTATACGCGGCGCCTGGAGCACACGCTCGGTATATCAACCCTGAAGTGAGTGGTGTTCCGGCTCCTATCGGTGTTGCCCATCCTGTGCAGTTCGCTTCCGCTATCCTCCCGGCTCCCAAAGCGGCTTCGCTCGTGAGCGAAGACCACGTGAAGTTCGTGGCTCCCCCTAACGTCCAAGCTAATGTTGCGTCTGTGTTTGTTCCTAACCCTGTGAATGTCCCGGTGGCGGCGGGGCCGGCGCTGCAGCCGCTGAGGCAGCTGGCGCCGGGGGACCAGCTCGGCGCGGCGGGGGGCCACCACCACAAGCACGCCTCGGGCCACGAGCACGGCGGAGGACACGACAGGCATGGGAAACATTACAACGAACACGGAGGGAAGGTAAGTTGAATGTGCTTATGTTTGATGTGTGACCTTTGTTAGTGTTTACAATATTTGACTTCTTTTAAAATTACAACGGGACGGAAATCAACGTGACGTTATTTTTTTACTAGCTACTATAATATAAAGAATAGCGTCGCCCTAATTCCTGTCATTATTGGCATAAGTAAATACCTACATTATAATTAATTTTGTTGCGAAGTAGGTACTTAAGGTGCCTACCTAAATGTATTTGTCGTGAAAACTGCAGACAATAAGTCAAAGTAAAGTAAAATTTGTAACCAAGAAAAAAAATTCAATATTTAATTACTTGTTAGGGGATGTTCAAGTACTCCGTAAGCATGACTCTGCTTATATTTCATAATCAGGACTAGAAATACCTACTACATTTTATATGCACCACGTGTACCTACTGTCACGCGGGAGAGGAAAGTTTTTTTAAACAAGTAGACATTACTAAGTCTATAAAAGTAATTTAATATGAACGGCGCCTAATTTAATATTTGAATAAAAAAGCATACAGGTATAAATCAAATCCGGAAAGTGCAGAGTATTATGTAGCTATTCTGAATGGCATTATTTTTCTACCACCTATCACTTAAAAAAAATTAGTTCAAGCTACAATTTTCATTAAATTATTTAATTAGCGTTTCAATGACTTGTTATGTAGTCCATCATTATAAAGATACTGACCGTAAAGATAGGTGTCTGTGTTCCGCCGAGCGATGTCAACATTATCATTTACGCAACGTGACAGAAATCATCACAAGAGCGTTGGTAGCACAGTGGATAGGAACGCATCTTCCATTCGGGGGGTTGAGTTCGAATCCAATCATGCACCTATGAATTGTTAAAATCTAACTGCATATTTCTACCATAAGCTTGGCGGTAAGCGAAAACGTCATAAAGAATCCTGCACATTTCGGATAGTTTGTGATACGCGTAAACAAGATTCAATTAGTCTGGCTCCCCTGTTAGTGGTGCGAAGGTCAGACGTGTGTCGCTTCATAGTCATTTTGTACACAAATCTTGAATTATGGTCTAACCTCCTGCCTACTCCAGAAAAAAAGAAAATACTCCCTTAAATATGAAACTTGCAGAAATTGTAGATAGATACATAAAAAAGTCAAAAAAATTATAATAAAATCCAGAGTCGGAAAATCGCGTTTTTCCATATTGTGCTTTACATGGAATGATGGAATTATATTATATACAATTCTAGGTACATATATAAAAGAAACCAGAAACAACGAAGAAACTACAAACACCCAGACCCAAGACTAATATATGTTTCATCAACAAACATTTGTCTTGATGCGGGAATCGAACCCGCGACCCTTGCATCTTAACCGGCGCTCAAACCACTACGCCAAATGGGTCGTCACAATGGCACAAGGGAAACCTTAGTTTGGGACCAGGACAATGTATGTGATGTTGTCTGTCTCAATTTTTTATTATTATATATAAAAGACATAATTTTTTTCTTATGTCTTATGGTTAGGACGCTGTAACGCTAGAGTCTAACTAAGCGTACCCCAGGCTCCGAGGCGACAACTTTGGACGCAACTGGGATTTACACTCTAAAATTATAGAAAGTGATAGAAAACACTACATACACCATACCTACCTACATACACACACCATAGTCCTACGTACAAAACAAGTCTGGTGACGATCTTGGTAAAGTTATTTATAACTGGCTTGTAATAGCCAAATTCCAAAATAGATATGAGTTATTTGAAATTGTATCGGAAGATTTCTGAGTACGTTAAACGTTTCAAGAAGCACTGAAATTGTACAATAACATAAATATCTGTCTTTAAGTTTAATAACAGTCTTTAAATCGATAAAACTCCAAAATTTACTTCAGAATTTCTAAAAAATTTCCACAGAATGCATCATAGTACAAGTATATTGCGTACATTCTAAATAGAAAAGGTGTACCTAAGCTTCTATATGCAAGTAATCCGCTAACTTTATGATAATGATGTCAGTTTCGGAGGTATATCGATTAAATACTCTCACGGTAATGTCATTTTCATGAGAATGACCCACCTATTATCAGTTTTAATGGAAAAAACATTATTATAAGGAAACATATCAACACATAACCATACACAACTTTACTTACAGTATAAATGTATGTAAACCTACATGAATAAAGTTCGACATTTAATTAGTGAAGGCGAAACGTGTACGAGCTATTTTTTTTAATTAGACTGTAGTATCTCTGTTGTATAAGTAGGTACTTTCCTACATTTAGGGATTTACGAGTAGACTAGATTTTTTCACGCGTTATTTTTTTCCTTTTGAGATACGGAACCCTGAAAGTCAACTCAAACAATCTTAAGTTCATCGAAACATCGTTCATGGTTCATTGAACCTTTTCAGAAGGTGACATGAAGTGACTTGGTTCAAACCACATTCATGAAATATGTAAGGTCAGCGACCCTAACCCTTAATTTATTGTCATTATTGAGTTCGTACAATATATCACTAACACGTCTTGTCGATTTTTGTCCGTTCAATAAACATGAGTGTTTGTAAAAGTTGTACAACATTGTTTTAATATCTATTCATAAATAAAATTGAAATACGATACGATGTGAGGTTGTGTTGCATTACTCTGAACAACAAAACAGATGTTAGGGTGATTTTCCATTTTTATCTATTCCATATTTACACACAACACCCACCACGCTCGCAATAGATAAGCATTCAATTTTAATGAATAATTTCATAATACAGATCTGATTGACGAATACCTAATGCTTAATGATTACTATACGTACTTACATTAATATATGAACATAGTCCGCTTGTGACCATGGCTGCTGCAACGCAGCAGAAACGTCAAGCAGTATAAAAATAACGACACGATACATAATTACCGTCTATAATAATTTATGATTACCATACAATTCAGTTTTAAAACATACCGATACAATGAAAGGTTTTTCATAAATATATAACTTCTAGGTAACTATATTTTAAAATGTCGATGTACCTATTTATATTTTACAGGAATAAGGGCCCGAAGGACTACCACTTAAAATCTGAATAATATAAAATAACCCATTCTCCTTGCGATACGTCATAATAATACGACATTTATTTTTATATACCTATTTTTTTATTATAGTAGGTATATTTAACATCTTAACTGATGTTTTTTTTTCTCAGTAAGCTAAAGCTGAGCTAAGACTCCTGGCTGAGGTGTAATAACCATCACCTAAACCAGAATAAAATACCATCTACGAGTTTTAATTGCTACATGTGGTACACCGCCTAGCAACCTCGCACAACTCTCGTAGAAGAGCAGCCTTATTCCCAGTCATCGCCTCTGACTACGTTTCTATTGATGTCATACGCAATATCCCATTTGTTGTCAATGCCAAAGTCAAACTTATAACACCCCGACACAAACAAACACATAAGTTATAAAAACGAAACTATGGAGAAATAACTCAATAAGAGACTTTTAAAATTCATTATTAGTAAGCAAAGGTCTAATGAGACGTAATTGTAAGGGTAATATAACAAAAAAAAACATCACCAATCATCCATGAAATAAGATTTCATCAATCACATTTGCATTGCTCGTTTTTGCCGGCAGATTTGTCTCGATCAATTACTATTGCTATTGAAACATTATTTGGAAACTGTTATATTTGTTTTTAGTTACTGACAGCTCAATCTTCTCAGCAGATGACGAAAGGAATTCGCTAAATCTGGTTTTTATTTATTTACTGGGTTACCAACGTAAGTCATAGCAGGCATTATTTAAAGCTAAACTGTACTTCTAATTATAGCTAATCTCAGCATGCAAGCTACTAGAAAAAAAGGTTTTCAGTAAAGCTACTTCAGTAATGAACAGTTTAAAGTTTGAATCATAAAGGTATTATGTATAATTATGTATGTTTGTATAAAACAATACATGGTACGTTTTGTATGAATCAAACACTCTTTGTTCTTAAGGAAAGTAAGAAGAAAATACATAAATTAATTTAAAAAACTGTCTAAGGATCGGAGGTATAGTCCGCGCCATCTAACTATAGCAATAACCATTAGTTTACGCACTTGTAAAAAAGAAGACTTTCTACTTAAATTGGTTTCTGCGCACTCAAGGTCATCGCTACTCTTTCATGCCACGGACTATAATTTAATTTGTTCAGACAAAAAAAAACAAACGAATGAATCACAATCACGAGAACAAAATCATATAAATAGGAATAAACCCTTCCGTACAAATAAAGAATCAAAAGCTGGGTAAATGCTAATGATAGGGGCCAGTGCAGCAGTGGAGTCTTCTATCAGAGGCCAAGACATATTTTGGGTCCATGAATAATAGTTAGTGTGAGATTATGAAACCATAAATGGCCCTTGTTAGTTACTAGTGGGTAGAAACATAAAGAAGTCCAATGTTGAAGGTCTATTACTTCCGTTTATATTGTTTATTTTTTGTATATCTTAACTGTGTTTGATAGATTAAGTAATTTCTGTTTGCTTTGCTTGTGAACGTGTCCAAATAGGTATACTTATTTCTGACCAGTGGCCCGCCCTCACTTCGCTTCGGGACCGTAATTCAGAAATGAACCGATAGATGGCGCTGTGTCCAATTACATCGCGCAAGCGTTTCGTGTTTTCGGTTTACCTATAAGCCTTGCCGTTGTCCATAGGGGTTATCTCTTTATACCTAAATAGTATTGATGATATTGATTTGTCTTCATCCCTTCAGGCCTTTTCATTGGCATCATCACCAGCGTACAGTCAAAGCCAACATAACCAACTTCAACCCATTTACTCACTAAATTCCAGGGCAGTAAGGGCTTCAACCACCACCACTACTTAGACAAGGGCGCGAAGGGCTCGAAGACCGACGAGCACCATCGCAAGGAGTACGAGGAAGCTGCCGGGAAGAAGAAGAAACACCACGACGAGGCTTGACCATAAGGGCGACCATGAGGAGCACGCCCATGGCAGCAGAGGCGCGCACTTTGGCGAGAAGAAGGGACACAAGAAAGGACATAAGACCAAGGGTGAGTTTTATTCTATCTATAAACCAATTTCCTTCCACTGGTAAACGGAGACTTCCAAGGCAGTGCCAAAAGGTGTGATGCCGTGCCGTCGCGTTTGTTTGTAACTGCAACCTGGGCTGTGAGCCAATATACTGAACCTCTATAAAAAAACTTCCCTAATGAGAGTCAACTCAGTACTGTGCCATCTTAGCGTAGCGTACCTGGGCGTGTTGCTCCTGCTGAGCTCACTAAGCTCAGCAGGCGCCCAGGATGACTTTTTTAGGAGAGGACATAATCTGGAACGGATTTTTTTGGTTTAGGGGGCGGCCAAATAATATTTACGAAAATAATATTTACCCCAATACCCACGCAACGCCACTATATCCAACTTACGAATACATCAGCCATTTTTATCTTTGATGGTGACCTTGAGTGTGCAACAATTAATTTTAGTATAATGTGAGCTATTTAATAAGTAGGTACGAAACCTTTTCTACTTCTAATGCTGATGACTTAACATTCCGGGATTTTTACCTACTGTGCGTACTTAATATTCAAACGCAAGGCTCTTAATCTTTGACCCGTCTTCAAGGACTTGTTTTCCTATCTTAGTACGTATTTCCCTACGTTCTAAACTGCCGCTTTTAGCCTGGGTCCGTACCCCATTAGATCATGATTCAAGAATTGGGGAGTCTGATAATGAAAATTAAGAGACTGACCTTGGAACTTTGAATATATTTGAAAAATCCAGAGGCGCATCTTCAGATTCGAACCACGACCTCCCGTATGGAAGGCGTTCTCATCCACTGAGCAATCTTTGACCCACAAGTCGCAGCGCCAACGTGCTACAAGCATTTACTGGCCTACATTTTACCATCAACAGCCTATTGTCAATTTGTAACGTTGATTAACGCTGACTGCCGTAATTTGCGGACTGTTCGAGAGAATATTACACTGCGGGCAGAGAAAGCGGATCATTACATAAGTTTATTATTAGTTATTCAAGCAATTGACCCCACCGCAACAATGATTGTTTAGATATAGATAATGTAATCAAACGGAACAGGAATGTACCTACGTCCATTGCGGTTTAAAGAGTAATGGAAACTGTTAGTATTGATTAGGAAGCGGTGTTTTAACCACAGTTGAAATGGAAAAAAATGTTTGAAGTGCAGCTATTGAATCTTGAAGTTGCCAAGATAAATGGCTAAGTTCATGCCATCTTTCCTCCACCCACCGTCAGACGAATGATTGCCCACCCTGGACAAACATTCGGGCGATGAACGTCCAAACGGGGCATAATTTGCCATTTTTTTCACATAAAATTATTTTATTCATTGGATTTTGCTAACAAAAAGCCCTTCTTACCTTCCAGGCTTCCACAACAAGTACCACAAAGACGAATTCCACAAAGAGCACAAGTTCTACGACGACTTCCACAAGAGCGGCGAGCACCACCGCTTCGGCAAGTTCAACGCGAAGCACTCCAGCAACGAGAGCGGGAAGAAGAAGGCGCACCACGTCAACGCTGGACACGACTTTGTGGAGCGAGGGAAGAAGGGATACAGGTAAGCCTTGCCCAGAGTGGGCAAACTTTTTGGGCATTGCGAGCGGAAAGCACGGCAAGTTTATACTTAAGCATTGAGAATGGAAAGAAGACGGCGTATCACGTCAACCCTGGACACGATTTTGAGCAAGGGTCTTCCCTTGCCACGCCACGTCACGCGTCAGCATGAATGGGCCGGCTCGACCGGAGAGATATCCGGTCTCAACAGAAGACACAAACAGCGCGGGTTTAAATCTCTAGCCCCCCCTGGCTACGCATGCTAGGTAAATAGATTCTGAACCAAACGTGCTCGATATTTACGTGAGAATTAATTGAACTGTTGGCTTCGCATAGGTTTATATGTAGCTAATGTTCTATTAGCGAAGCAGACGAGCAGACGGATCACCTGATGGTAAGTAATTTTTGCCACCCATAGACAAGTGCACTGCCACAAAAAAAATTAAAACAAAGTTAGTTTAGCGTAGGCCTTGTTACAACAAACTGATAAAGTCACAAAAAACAGGTTTACTGTAAGCAGAGTATAAAATAAGCAATATTTTCATACATTGCCTACACGTTATTCGTGTTTGTTACGTGTCACTGAATAAATATATTTATATGTATTTTAATCTATTCTCTAGCTAGGACAATACTCTCTTACTACTGACTAAATATTTATTTCTCCTAATTACAGCAATAAAGGCCACTTGGACGCCGATCACAAGGGCTACAAGGGCAATGCTGGACACGAAGAGCACCACGAGAGCCACTCCCAGCACGGCAAGAAGGGCGGCAAGGAGGGCGGCTCCCACTGGGGCTACGCCAAAAAGAGCTAAACCTTATTCTAATACCTTAGGG
Organism: Cnaphalocrocis medinalis; assembly: GCA_014851415.1. Lineage (NCBI taxonomy): Eukaryota > Metazoa > Arthropoda > Insecta > Lepidoptera > Crambidae > Cnaphalocrocis > Cnaphalocrocis medinalis. The sequence goes on from CM026278.1 coordinate 17,280,794, forward strand.
TCCACATTCAACGCATGTGTCGCAAATGCAGTACGCAACCTGCTCGAGAGCTGCGCACATAGGTAAAGCACGTGTGCAGTAATTGCAATAGTTTGGCGCACCTCTTTAGCGCAACTCATGCGAGGATTGTATAGTGAGTGTGCGAGGTCATCGTGCTTAAAGTTCTGTAGATCTAGCACGAATTTTTCACAAAAATCAGAGCTGTACTTATCGTAAACTTTTCCATGAAAATTTAAGAGCTCCCTCTAACATACGTAAGCAAAACTAAAATTTATCGTACAGACTTCAGAAAGGATAGTATCGCAACGTGACCGATAAATTTTTGATGAAAATGATACGATACATCATCGACGGTGCTTCGTTCTGAATAATAGCGTAGTTCACAGCATAATTCTAGCGTGGGCACAATACGTGAACTTTACGATTTCTTGAAAAATTTATGCTAAGTCTATAGTTCTGTTCACTACCTAGGGTGCTGCTAACGTGCCGCTCGTATAAGTACGGTGCGTAGCTTTCGTACGAAATATTATGAGGTGGCGTACAAACCTAAAATGCACTCGAGCAGCCCGTGGGTAGATCATCCCGAGCTGGATATTCGCGGCACATTCGCTAGATGTGGACGCACCCTTAGGATTCTATTTTCTCAAGTTCTGCGATACTTACTGGACAAAGTTGGCCAACTTTATTTGGAACTGTAGCTTCTATATTTTTTACATTGAGATTTAAATCAATCGCAGAAGGACAGGAAGGAGTATGGCTCCCAGTGGGGCTATGTCAAGAAGAAATAAACCATATTCTCTTGATTAAGAATACATACTTACTATTTGTCTTGCCTGTACCTAACCATTGTTTTTTCGATCAATACCTACCGTTTTTTCCTTCCACTGTTGAATGTGGGACTCGATTTATCATTAATGCCATATTATAATAAAATAAGTCAACATCACTTCCAACGTCTTAGTCCCAAACTTAAGGTTTTACCTTGTGCTATGGAAATCAGAAACATCGAAAAAATGTGTCTCAAACGTCGTAAGTCGTTTTAGGGCACTAACTCAAATTTTGAATTTGTCGCCTGATAAGGTTGGCCAACTCTTTTTCCGACATGTAACTTCCATGTTTCTAAATCTCATTGAAACAGAAGAAGGCTGTACCTATTTACTTATTACAGGCGTGCATTAAGCCGGGACCTGTAAAAAAGGACCAAAATATATTATACTTAGTTCGCGTACGAGTTGAATTTTGCATTCGATCATAATAATCTCTAGATAAACAATTCCACACTGAAAGCGTTCAAAAAGGTGCTCAAACAGTGCTACCAACAGTAGTTTTACAGCTGTAAAAACTTTGAATTTCGACCATGCTTGGAGCAATGAAGCAATGGAGCCTCGATTGGCGGCGACATTTTTAACGTGTTTATTGTGTATCTACGGTTCATATGATAGAAGATACAAGTGCTGTGAAGCTGTATTCAACTGGCACGGGACCCATATGATAGTTCTGTGAAAATACTTTTAGCGCGTATAATTTAAGGATGTCAGAGGCTTAATTAAAATTTGATAGTCTGGCCGTGGGCTCATCGGCAATGCACTAACGTTTTCTTAATTAATAATATATTTTTGGAATTGAATTTCATTAACGAAATTTTAAAAGTAAAAAAGTAATAATTTTGATTAGGTATTTTGTTAATGAAGTTTTTTTTGCTTTAGCATGCCTCTGTGCCCGGTGAACAAATGAAATAACTCGCATCCCAGCTATTGTCCTGCTCGCAGGTGCGAGTTAGGCACTCGTAATCGACGTCCAATAGTGCGAGTTACTGCAGTGCAGGCTTTTACATTATAGTGGACAAACGAGCAGACATCTCACCTGATGGTAATTAATTACCACCGCCCATAGACATCTGCAATACCTGAGGCATCACAAATACGTTGCCGGCCTTAAGGATGAAAATATACGCCCTTTGCTTTTTTTCTTGTATTTATGATGGAACCTCTAATTTATTCAGAATCCGTTTCCGAAGCAATCTCCAACATGACCAGACAAATCTTCGAAATGAGTTCTTGTTGCGTAAGCGCATCGGATCGGTCGTCAACCAGCAAAAAGTCGTTTGTAAACAGTCTCATTGTACAGATTCGAGACAGTTTTTATGTTGCTATCTTTCTTATTGAGTTACTTTTTTGTCCGATTTCAATTGGTTTCGAGTTCTATTAGTGTCAAGTGCAATATGCTGCATTTCACAATAAGTTGCAATGTCAGTTGTGATGAAATTAAGGTCGAATAAATTTGTTTATCTGGGAAATCTAGTATTGGATATACAGGATGTAGCATTAACCACGTGTTATGTTAACCATTTTGAGCAACATAGTTTTTTCTACGACTTTTGTAAATTCGTCAAAATCACCAAGTCACGGGACCACCTTTTTATGAAAAGTTTTTTCAAACCAATTTTAAGTCATCATTGAAAATTTTGTTCAAATGGTTAGTAGAACACGTGGGTAAAGGGATGTAAATGTTTACTTACATACCTCCTGTTTTCTAAACGCGCACGCCTCATGCCATCTCATGAGCTTTATTACTTGGACGGTGCGCATGTTAGCCCGGCTGCCGGGCTAACATGCGCGCCACGAAATAGTTTTGTCGACACTCGTATTTGTCGGCGCAAGTTGCGTCTCGCTCACCTCACTGAGCGTTGAGCGGGATAGAAGGATGCGCTCTCGCGAACGAGAGTCGACAAAATTTTGTCGCGGTGCGCATGTTAGGCCTACAGATCACGTTTTGTATTAATGGTGGTTAGGTCCTTCGTAAATCAACCATTGCCAGCCCTGAGCCCCTTAATACTTATTTTTAGTTGTGCTTGTAAATATTGTATCTATAGTTTACTTTAATAAGTTTTTCACTTTTGTAACCATTATTATGAATAGTTTGATTAATAATCTGATAACTAATAAAACTGTTAATTAATCTTGCAGGTCATATTATCGAAAATAAATCATCAGTTTAGTTAAAAAAAACTAAGCAATGTTACTTGTTATTTTATTAAAATAAGGTATTTAATAAAATAACAAGCCTTACATAAACATTGCTTAGTTTTAACGTAGTTTTTTGTTAAAAGATGAAAAAAGTAATAAAGTAGGTACAAATAAGTATTATTGTACCCCAAAGTAATTCAATTTACTAGTATTATTTATATTTCAATATTGTTATATAATAGTTCTCATATTATTTGAAAAAATAAGAACACTTTTATTGATGTCACATATTTATTAAAAATGAATAACTTTACAAATAGGTTAAGTATTTTTTTAATAATAAATATAATGCTGATGCTTGTTGGTGTCGTATTTTATTTTAATTTTACGTTAAAAGTTACGATAAATTATATTAAAAATAGCCACACCCTTACAATAGTAAATTTAGTACATAAGTTCGTTTATCCCTGTTTTATATCTTTTAACTCAACAAAAATATTTTCATCAAAAGTATTTTGAATTTTAAGACAGCTAGGCAATGAAAATAATTAATTACTTAATGATGTTAGACAAAAGAGAAGATTTTAGGAACAGACGCCTATTATTTTTTGAAGTTGAGCATACATTTTCTTTTATTGATACATAGATAATTTTCCATTTACAGCTCAACTTTTTTTTCTGTATTATTTATAAGTTTGCTCTAAACTGTATGCAAATGTATTTCTTTGCCATAAGATGTATTGAGAAAACTGCATAGTTGGCGCCCTCTATACGAAAATGGCCGCCTTTTATTTTCTCCAGTTCAACTTTTCAAACTACCTCTCTTCCAGTTTTTAATTTTCTTTGCATGAACTTATTCACGTAAAACTACGCCATAGTACGTGCTTATTTCTTATTAAAATGTGCATAATTAACGACAGTTGCGTAAGAGTTTCGTTAAAAAATGTGGTTGATTTTGTTTGGTGGAACCGCAAATCGGTGAAAATACGTGTTTCATTATGAAATAAAGTGTAATGGAGTTTTTACATCGACAGCAAACATGGGAAAATCAAGTAAGATATTTTTTTATATTAATTAGCCTCTATATCTAAAATAGGAAAAATCAAGTAAGGTGTATTTTGAATACTGCAGTGCTCCTCCCTGCTAAATTATTTTTCAATATTCAAACTAAAGGGTTGTTCTTGTTCCATCCGCTAGCGCCACCATTCGATTTTTTTTTCATTTATACAATTAACGGTTATTACAGAAAGCGTAATTTAAGTCCTTCACTAAGTTTAGTGCTGTCATTGTCTGTCGACAAATGATTTGGCAGTATAATTATAATGAGAGATTATTAAACAACGCTCTCTACAACACAGCGAAGGCAAATCTCATCGAAATGCGGAAATTGTAAGTTCAACACAAATACTTATTATTAAAATTGCGGCGCTTGTTGGCAATATACCAACGGCAAATTTTTAGTGTCAGATTCAGGTAAGTACCTTTATCCCGCCCATAACTAATCTAATTTTAAGTATGTCCTTTTCTCAGAACTTTCTACATAATTAATTATTTTCTTGTCACTTGTTAGATAAAAATACGACTACCGTATCAAAACGAACTGAAGAGTTATACAATCATACCTATTGGATTTAGTAGGAAATTACTTAAATAATGTATAAAGAAGAAAGGTCTACGTGATGACTATTTTTTTGGCTTTTAAATTCCTTGCCTTCCTCTAGCTACAATGCTGATCTTAGGCTTATGTGATCTGACCAATTCTCATCTATTCTTTAGTTCGGCACTTCGATATGTATGTATTATGTATGAGACCACAGCTGGAGTAAAACCTACCACATCATTTTGATAATGTGACAGTGCACTGGTGCGAAATCTTAGGCGTATGTGGTCTGACCACTTCTCGTCCTATCTTTAGTTCGGCACCTCGATATGTAGGATTATGTATGAGACCACAGCTTGGAGTAATACCACATCATTTTGATAATGTAACACTGCAAGAACGGTTCAGAGATCTTAGGCTTATGAAATTAGGCGTACCTATATTATTACAGCGATGTGGTCTGACCACGTCCTCGTCTATACTTTTAGTTCGGCACTTCGATATGTATGTATATGTATGAGACCACAGCGGAGTAATACCACATCATTTTGATAATGAGACAGTGCACTGATGCAAAATCTTAGTCATATGTGGTCTGACCACTTATCGTCTATTCTTTAGTTTCGGCACTTTGATATGTATGTATTATGTATAAGACCACAGCTGGAGTAATACCACATCATTTTGATAATGTGACACTGCAAGTATGCTTCGGAATGTTAGGCTTATGAAGTTAGGCGTATATTACAGCGATGTGGTCTGACCACTTCTCGTCTATTCTTTAGTTCGGCACTTCGATATGTATGTATTATGTATGAGACCACAGCTGGAGTAATACCACATCATTTTGACTATGTGACACTGCACTGATGCAGAATCTTAGGCTTATAAAGTTTAGCGTATAGGTATTATAGCAAGCAATGTGGTCTGACCACTAAACTTCTCGTCTATTCTTTAGTTCGGCACTTTGATATGTATGTATTATGTATAAAACCACAACTGGAGTAATACCACATCATTTTGATAATGTGACACTGCAAGTATGCTTCGGAATGTTAGGCTTATGAAGTTAGGCGTATATTACAGCGATGTGGTCTGACCACTTCTCGTCTACTCTTTAGTTTGGCACTTCGATATGTATGTGTTATGTATGAGACCACAGCTGGAGTAATACCACATCATTTTGACTATGTGACACTGCACTGATGCAGAATCTTAGGCTTATGAAGTTTAGCGTATAATATAGCAAGCAATGTGCTCTGACCACTAAACTTCTCGTCTATTCTTTAGTTCGGCACTTTGATATATAATTATGTATTATGTATGAGACCACAGCTGGAGTAATACCACATCATTTTGATAATGTGAAACTGCAAGTACCTACGCTTCGGAATCATAGGCGTATATTCTTTAAATCCTCAATACCCAGGCTTGCACGGCGGCACTGGTGGGACTTAAGGGTCGTGATGCTTCACGTAGATTGCAACTGTGTGGTGAGGTCGTCGTGGGAAGAATACACGCTGCCCCTTATCGTCAACAAATTCGGAATAATCCATAGTCCAAGCACGCTGCATGCCACATCGTTCGCAGACTTTGCATCTGAAATGAATGATTTCGCTGAACAAAATGACGTAGCTGAGTCGGAGGTATCTTCTTACACCTTTTTATCTTCAGCCTATTAGAATATTTGGAATCCACTACACATAGACCTCTCCAAATGTTTGCCACTTTGACCGATCCTTAACTACTTGCAACCACTTCGTCACTCTATTTCACCTGAGGGCACCCTACATTACGTTTAACGGTCTCCACTCCAGAAATCGTTTGCCCTAGAGGTTGTAAGTTCAGCAGCTGATAAAGCCAGGCTAATAACTTGAGCTGTGTCGATGACTTTGGTTCTCTTCCAAATCACCTCGTTTCAAATTCGATCAGGCATAGAAAACCATGCATAGAGCAGCTCTGTCTTCTGCCATTGGAATGAAATGTCAAAAATCGGTTGGTTCTACATACGCGTATTGGCTAACAGCGACCACTTGCACGAGTGTGTGCCGCAACTCCTGCGCATGGTCCAGCAACGTACGTAGGATGAGCGTGCCCACGCCCTGTCCCGTCACCTCTGCGGCTGTCGCCAGCACTTCCACCTATAATCAATACAAATCATAAAGCATCTCCTTAATTGCCATTTTTTGTTGATACCCACGGAGCGTCACTTTCGGGCACGGGGAGATACAATAATATAGACATAATAATATGGTGTGTCAGATTAAAAACCCATATTGGTCTACTTCACATAACGTTTAAGGAACCTGAAAGCTGCGTCTGACACCTAAGAATTAAATGAAAGATGTTTTGAAAAATAAAAGATGTTCTGACACCTAAAAAAGAAGAATGTTTTTAGAACCTCGGAGATATAGTTTACTACATTATGTGTCTCTACAACACCGAGTCCACATCAAGACCCGTATCTGGTGTTTGTAGGCCTTTTGTATTGCTTTCGTTTCCTGCACAAGAACAAGGGAAATTGATATTTATCTTGTCACCTACCCTGTAGATAATGCGTCAAACAGAAACTAAATACACATTAAAGATTATGACTTACATCATAAATGTACTTGGTGTGATACTTGTTAAAAAAGTTAGGGCTCCTGTAGCAGTGAGCGTTGAAGTACATCCTGTTGCGCTCCGGTCGCGAGCAGGTGTAGTGTGCCCAGTCCTCCAGCTCGTCGGGCACCCACGGGTAGATCTTGTTGGCGACGCTGATGCCGATCAGCTTCCGTTCGCCGGTGCGCTTCATGTGCTCAAAAGCCAGAAGACGGTCGCCTGTGAAGGAAATATCCAAGGAACAACTGATGACCTGACATTCAGTTTACGAGCAATGCATGACTCATAAATTGATCACGCAAAGCGTTGATCCTACCTATTGTTCCTATGCTTCCCCTTCAATGCCAAATCACTAGGACATTCCCCTACTTGTTCATATCGCTGCGTGCGTCCAATGCTTTGCAGCTCTGAGTCTATTTTCCTAGTATGTTTCTTCCATATCACATAGTTTTTAGCATTTATGTTGAACAGGCCAAAAAAATTAGTCTCTTTGCAATAAGCTCGATTATCACCAGCATCATTTCAGCCAATAGATATAGACCTCCCCCAATGTTCTCAAATACATATTGATCCTGTGCCGCCCGCATCCAAGGAATTTTTACGACATTCCCTAAATGGTCGGTCCACCTTGTAGGGGATCGGTGACGCTCTGGTGGATCGCTGGAAAAAAACGAAGTAGCCACAAAAATTGTTCAAAGTTACGTGATCAAGCTTTGAAGATAGGGACGTTTGATACATTTTGATATCTGAGTGGTTGGTCCACTGGGTCAGTGAAGGTAAGGAGAAGCTTAATTAGCAATGAACGTTTAGCTCTCCGTAAACGTCCGCTCTTGTAAAACATATCAATGAAGTCTCAGAATTATCTCCCAGTTGAAACCTACCTGAGTTGGCATACTTGTCAGTCAGTGTATCTATGTACGGGCAGTCCAGCGGCATCCACAGAGCGGCGATGCTTGGCTCCCGGGGCCAGTAGTGGTTGTAGAGGAAGGAGCGGATCATACGCGCGTGGCACTGGTTCCCTCGCTCCACCGTCACGTTGCGGATGTCGAAGCACTGAGTGAAGAGAGGAGATGGACCAATTAGAGACGATCGCAATGCTCATGCAACATGGTTGCAATGCTCGTATTAAAAGTATGTAGTAAACTTGTCTGCGTGCATTTGGTAGTCCTCACATTCTAATATCGTGAATAGTGAGATCGGTTCCTACTCATATGTACTTGTTATTTTAGAATCCTATAATTAATCAATTTAATTTGTAGCAAGGGCCGATAGAGGTTAGTCAGGGCTAATTTATGACCCGTGATAAGCTGAAAATATTAGGTAAGCCTTACAGGTCAGACTCAATGACTATTGGAGGTATATTATGTGAAATGGGATGAAGAAAAGTTACTCATAAATAATTACTCAAGCACGTGTGTTGGAAAGAACGTAAACAACTTTCGTGGGTTGGAGTGCAAAGGAAATAAAAGGTGTAAAAGATTCCATAGGGTCCTATCTTTTTTTTATTATAGTTGGTAGGCTAACACTGTCTTGACCTTACAGTATCTAAGCAAACTGAAGCCTTGACCACAACCTTTGAGTATATAGCCACTGGAGATGCCATACCGGGCGTTTCCCCTCCGGCAAAGTACATTGGTCAACTTTCGGAACTGGTCAACGCAGTTATACAAAACTACTTGGATGTCGCTACATCGCCATTTTGCATCGCTCCGTGTCGCGTGACGTTTCTCTTAAAAATGGTGAATTGTGCAGTATTTTCATGTAAAAGGCGATCTGACAGCTAAAATTCGCAACAAGATCGCGTTTCCTATCATAAGTAATGACTTTTATTAATTATTAAATGTGTATTAAACTAGAAAATCTATTTTAATAAAAAACCGTTACGATACGTAAACGACAGAAAAATTTAATAATGATATCGTGGTATCGGTCCTAGTGATGGGACCAATTAAAATCAACTCGACATTTGAATGAATCATTCACTCACTGCAGTTAGTTTCAAAATCCGTTCTTTTCATTATATTTTGAATAAAATAGTATAGACGTATATTATAATATTAAAACATTGTAAAGTGAATTAGAGAAATTACTGTCCTTTCTTCTGGTCATACGATGTTGAATTTATTCTAAAAATAAAAGAATTGGTGGCTATAAAATATTTCGAGGTAAAAGGAATAAAATATGTGGTCCGGGAGTATCATGCATGATAACGGAGTAGATAGTAAACCATAATTGGAGCTCGCTAATTTTAATATAGAAAGTATACGAATGTTCGTTTATCCAATATTTCAAAAAAATTAGACCCCAGAAATATATTCGACACGTGTACAATAAACTTATTCATTTGAAAATCAATATAAATGCGTAATAAGGAATTTTTTGTAATATTTCAATAAATCATTCTAATTAAAAATATATTGTTTCATTTACTCTCCCTTTGTTTGTCCAAATGTTTAACCCCAAACTAGCGCACATTTGTAATTTTTTACGTTTTAGTATGTATTGCACAACTTCACCATTTTTTAGGGTTCCGTAGTCTACTCGTAATGTCTGTCCGTCTGTCTGTCTGTCTGGTCGTTCTCCGCCGTTTCTGCACCGATTGCCACTGAAAATTGGTAAAGAGATGTATACTGATAATCCAAAATTGGTTTTTAACATTATTGAAAAATAATTATTTTTCACCCCCCTTTCCATACAGCGAAAAGTTAATTCGAAAAATAATTCGACTTACCCCATCGTCTGGTCGGTATCGTTAAAAAGGTATCTTTAAATACACAAAAATTGCCTTGACATAATGTGGATCAAAACCCCCAGTTTTCGAGATATATTAATACAAAGTTAAAATTAGAGCTTCCTCTCCCCCCCCCCCCCAACTTTTGAAATACTATTAAAATAATTCTGAAAAAATATGCTCTATACCTCCAAGTAAGTACCTACGTACAAGCCACACATCACAGTAAATACTGTCATACACATTAAGTTGAATATCAGTTGAGGAAATTTGACAGATTGTGGTAACCTGATGTGTGGCTGACTGTACTTTTACGAAAAACTTTAGCGGACTCTGTATCATACATAGTATTTTTAATACAACTTAACCAACTTATGACGTGCAGTTGCCCTAACTAAATGGTAATGTATGGAAATAACTACCTACTTAACTATGAAAATAAGGTTTAAGGCCCATCTTTGATACGGAACACCTTCATGTGCGTGTCCGACACGCTCTTGGCCGGTTTTATTTTACAAACTGACTAAATAAATATTTATTTATCTTCAATGTGCAGAATTTTACACTTACAATTTTATATATTATAAGTTCATTCACCAAACTGATTTGACTCATTCTTTGTGTCCCATCACTGTCTTTTTCGTATGTATGCTGCATAGTTACGTGAAATCTTTATTTGTGAGCGTGTATTTTTTGATGTGTTAAATTTTTCTGTAGTGTGCGTTTATCGTGACAGCAAAATTTGTGACTGTTGAGTATTAAAATTTTTGGTGGTGTGCTGTACGTGTTTACCTCGTCCCCCGCAAAAAATGGTGAAAAAAATTGTTAGAAGCGCGGACGTTAGGGCATCTCCAGTGGCTGTCTGCTCTAAGACCACAATCGCAACTTATGGAAAGCATCGATGAGGCCTATGACGTTACGCGTTTACTTTGAAGATGCCTCTAGAGATTATAATTATCACTATTGCCTTAAAAATATCCAGATTATAATGATCAGATACAGGAAGGCAAACAAGCACGTGGGTTAGTGTTAGGGTAGGTAAGTGACAAGTAAGGTAAGAAATAACATTGTCTTACCGGTCTTCTGTCCGGCGGGTAAAGACAGGTATCGCAGGTGGAAGGTTTCCTATGGTGACATCTGATCAGCGGTTCATTCGGCCATCGCAGGCTGCTCCTCAGCACCCCTGCAACCGCCCCCCGCAACAAACTCATCGTCACAGGCACTAGTCACTACGGAATCATGTTTCATGAAGTTTCAGTTTGTATCACAGCGAATTTTACTACATGACGAGAATTTTTAAAGTTTTTTTTGCTTTGCGTTTTTAATACTTTAGTTTGATAGAAGTTTACTTGGCAATTTTAATGACAGATTGTAATTTTTGAAATTGGTACAGCGCGACAAGGCTGTATTGGCTGTTGGTTGAAAAAAAAGAGTCTGAATATTGTGTCGACGTATACAGGATGTTCAGCGGAACTCTAAGGTTAGCTTTATGAATAATATTTCTCATAAAATTGTATCTATAGAAATAATTGCAGAACAATAGCTATGAATGTGATCAAACGGTAAATTCAAAGGTACAAGTATGTTTGCTTCCGTACCTTGGGCACCATGCCCTTTGGGCAAGGTTCGGAAGAAATGACAAAACAGACTGTAGAAAACGTTAATGGCAGAGACACGGTACCTTATGCGTACCTATATAAATTTACTGTGACGATTCGATGTACTGCTAACATGTGTCAATGAACCCTTCGATATCAGCAATAAGCTCGAACTACCTTTCTGTGACTATTTATTTTTTGTTATTGTTAGTTTAATATACCAAAAAATATTGCATATTGAGTCTGTAAATAGAAAATGCAAAGGACCTCTTTTCAAACTGCCACTTTTGAATTCCGAAAAAAGTAGACAAGCAAAAACAACCCGTCACAGCAGCCGCCATAATGTCATCACATTATATTTTGGATAATTTATCATAATAAAAAAATACACAAACCGCAAACATGTTGTGACGACGTGAAATACCAAACTAACAGGACAGACAAAACATTCCTCGGTGCCAAGTATGTCAACAGTGCCCAACCTCTGGAGGTGGTTTTCAGTGAGTGGTGTGCTCAGGAAGAACTACGCGTCAGGTTGTTTGAGTCGTCCCATCAGCAGAACCTATGCTGACTCACCTAAAGCGGATTCTACGTCGAAACAAGTCGTGGTGAGTTTTAATCACCAGTGATAGGGTTTAGGTGTGCAATTTCTAAAGAAATCTTAACATGGACATACCGACATGACTTATAAATGGATTACAATGTCGATACTGTATTAGAATATTCCCGAAGTTTGACCAGTCTCACGAAACTCAGGTACAACACCTCCGGTAATATGAAACTCACGACAGGTTTAATGGTACCGAAACCCGCCAAAGTAGGAAAGTAAGTGCACATTAAATAGTTACTATAACATCTCTCACTCTTCATTTAGCCGTTATACAGTCACAGCGGCCATTTTAACATCAGTCAATGTCATCTGTCTGTCAGTCAGATTACTTGACGGTTTTTTTTATCTGATTTTAAATTATAATTTTAGCTATTTATTTCTGTTTTTGCATAGTTTCAAACGTAATGTGTAAACTTTGCAGTGTTTTACATTTAATAAAATGCCAGGGAATTCATGCGAGATTTGTGGACTTAGAACAAATCGGGTGGGAACAACGAAAAACGGGCATTTATGCTCAATTTCCACTGGATGAAGCTCGGTTAGTACATTTATGAATTATATAGGATAAAAAAGGTGTATTGATAATTTATTGTATTTCAGTACAAATTTTCAAATTTTAAAATGTGTGAATAAATTTTACATAAACACTAGTGCAGTGAAATATTTTATCGACTAGTATTATCGATCAATATTTTTTTTGTATGTGTGATTATATAAAGATGGATGAAAGGGATTTTAGCAAATTCCCTCTTTAAATTCCTCTGTATCTAATTCCATAAAATCTTGTGTTGAGCTCTTACAATTAAGAAAGAGTAGTTTTTGCATTAAGGTAGTACAGTCGGCGTCTATTCTGGTTAAGTTATCCCTCCATCCCCCGCACGCGTGTAAGGACGGTCCAAAATCAACAAGGGTAATGGACGTGTCGCCGTGTGTACATATGATGTGATGATATTTTACTTTGTGTACAAACAATGGGTAAAAATAACAGGCAAAGACGACTTGGCCCGCAATGTTTTAAAGGTTTGGTTTAGGACATTACAAATATCATTTTTTGTTGTTACAGAACCTTCAACACTGACATACCTACGTATTGCCTACCTACAAAACGGCGTCAGATAATTTAAAAAGCACAAATCGTGCAGCCCGGGTTTGTGTGTTTTATCTCCATTTAATTTTTAATTTTATCCTAAAAATGTTTCAGACATTTACAAAAATAATTTTTATGTTTGTTACAGAACCTTTAACATTAACACACACCTACGTGCTACCTACCCAGGAAACGGCGTCAGATAATTTTTAAAATGTATATATATTTATAATGTATGTTATAATTAAAAAATAAATACTTTTTTAATTTATTTTTTACTTAAAAAATTACAGGAGCTATCGATATAATTTTATCGATAAAGCTAAAAAAATACAGGAGCTATCGATATCATTTTATCGATGAAGCTAGCCATCCCTATTTTTTTTGGGTCATGTTGGCGACATTGTTTTGTCAAAGTTTCAGTTAGGTTTGCTAGGTTGGCACTGACCGAGGTCGTTTTCTTGGTCTGTGGTCATATCTTTGATACATTGCATCGTTTTCTTTTTTTTACTACGGAGTCCCGTCTCTTATAACGTAGTGATTACTTGCTCAGTGGTTTTGACGTTGACCCCAAATTGCACTACCAAACACGATCACTGTAAGAACTTAAAAACTGGAAACTATATGAGAGGAAATAGCAATAATATCTGGAATTTAGGTATAACTTTAATAAACTTTATGTAACCAATCTACTCGTTGTTAGATAGATAGATAGGATACTTCCCTACCTCCTTTCGCCGCACCATCATTTTCTCTGTATGACCCAAAGGTTGACTGGTAGAGAATGCCTCTTGGCATTAAGTTCGCAGTTGGCATCTTGCATCTTTTAGTGCAAGAAATTTAAATTAATACTTAAATTTTTATTGCAGAAAATATTACAGAACTTAATGCTAATACCTATGGTAGGTAATTAATTTACAAATACGATATCGGCGGTCTTTTCACTAATCATCTGTTACGCCACCTAGACTATCATCTATTACACCATCTAGAATCTTTCATCTGCAAAGCCAAAAACCATCATTGAACACATGCGCAGGCTCAAGGCACCGAGAATGAAGAGCGCGTACGCGTGCGGCGCGCGCGCGTCTCCGACGTGCCGCGCGTGCTCCGCTTCGTGCGCGAGAACGTGCGCGTGGCGTGGCCGGCGCTCGTCTCGCCGCCCGCCGCCTCCCACATCGTCCTTGCTGATTATGTCACGCGAGCGCTGGCGCAGGGTAAGACTGACATGTTTTTGACGTGTGTGCTCTCTATTTCGTACGCGTGGCGTGGCCGCGCTCGCCGCCGCCGCCTCCCACATCGTCCTTGCTGATTATGTCACGCGAGCGCTGGCGCAGGGTAAGCCTGACAAGTACGTGACGTGTGTGCTCTCTGCTTCGTGCGCGTGGCGTGGCCGGCGCTCGTCTCGCCGCCCGCCGCCTCCCACATCGTCCTTGCTGATTATGTCACGCGAGCGCTGGCGCAGGGTAAGACTGAAGTTTAACGTGACGTGTGTGGTCTCTGCTTTGTTTGCGTGCACATCGTCCTATTGTGTCACGCGACTGCTGGCGCAGGGTAAGAGATTTGACACGTACTCATGACGTCCCTATTCTCTGCTCTGTTAGGAGCCAATAGTGCACTGCCATTCCGCATTAGGAGGAACGGTACTTCGGTCTTCTGTCTGTTCTCTTTCCCCAACTCAAGCGCAGAAGAGTTTGGTGTTTAGTGGTATGGGTCAGGTCACACCTGAGCGGACGATTATGTCAAACCTGGGATCAAGAAACCATTACTGTCCATTCTCCGTTCTCATTAGAAGAGAATAGAATATAAAAAAATGGATTTCACAACATGATACAAACATTATGTTACACACCTTTAATTTCATTTTCACCTTTAAGTACAGTCAGCCACACATCAGGTTACCACAACCTGTCAAATTTTCTCAATTGATATTCAACTTAATGTGTATAACAGTAAGATGGGAATTGATTGAAGAAATTTGACAGTTTTGTATACTTTGATGTGTGGCTGTACGTACAATAAATACTACATGGAAAGACCACTCTTGAAACCTAAACCCTCAAAATTTATAAAGCCACTGCAACTGCCCTTATAACCACTTCAATCCCCAGGCCATTCCATGCTAGCGGAGCAGATGGAAAGCCGCCGAGGCTGGTCGCAGATCCGCGGGCTGGCCCTCAGCATGGCGCTCTGCCCCTGGGACGCGGCGATGCTGGAGCGCTGGGCGCGCTGCGTCAAGTGCAGGCGCTCGCGCAAGCTGATGAACTTCACCGCGCACTGCCTGCGCGCGCCGGCGCTGCACGACAAGTACAGGGTCCACAATATACTCCAGGTGAGCGACATATCTAGTCGAAGTTACAGCGTCTGGCGTGCATGTACCTGTATTCTGGAGCCTATACACCGTTACATTTTAGTCCCTTAAATCCCGAACCCCTCAAAGTATATATTTACAGTTTTCAGTATGTTATACCAATTTCCTGACAGGTTTTTTTTATGTCGTTTCATTGCCGCCGCCCATGGACACGTGCAACACCAGTGGAGTCACAAGTGCGCTGCCAACCTTTTATCCGCTTCCCCCCGGGGCCTCCGGTACCCTCATCATTCGGCGAAACACAGCACAGGGGCTGCTTCACGCTGG
>CM026278.1:17296724-17352347 GCA_014851415.1 Cnaphalocrocis medinalis
GTGTTCTTTGATCGATTGGGTCGACTTGTTTCACCATACCTTGAACCTGCCAGGCGGGTTTAGAATCTTTGGCGTGTTCATCAATCTTTATAAGGCGGCGCCACTTAAAAATTCAAGAAAATTGTGGTGGCATTGAACGTATTAATAGACTCTTCATTACGTTTTCTTATCTCGAAAGTATTTTTGGGGGTTGGTTCTGATTTGCATAAATACTTATATCCAATTACAGTCGATCATGTGACTTGTTCATTAGGCATGGGGATTTGACAAAAAAAAATCCAAAAGATGTAGAACTAAGAAGTGTGTAAAAATGTTTTAAAGTCCTGCTATGTTATGCTATTACCCGTAAGATAAGTGGTTGTTTTGTTCTAGACTGATAGATGTATTTGATTTGGTTGGTGTTAAGACTTAATTTTTATAGTTACTTACCTACTTAAATAAATTATCTAAGTCCAATCTGCATGTTTCTTTTTAACATCTATTGATAAGTAGGCATTATGTTTTGTATGTTCCAAAAGTCACGAAGAGAAAGCATGAAGTTCGTCTTTTGTAGCTAGATATTGTGCAATGGTTTAAAATTAAAAAAATGGTGAATGTGTTTTGATGTTTATTAACCTAATTTGTTGTGATATGTAGGGACAGTTTGGGGTACAATGGAACGAAAAAATCATTTTATTTTTAAAAAAATATATTCTTACTATTTTTATAAATTCTTTGTTGAATAGTTAACAACAACTCTTCGAGCATTGATTGCATAGAAAAGTGAGGTCAAAAATTAACCTTAACATAAAAAAAAAAGCTTTTGAAAAAGACGCTTCCATTGTTCCAAAGTGCCCCAGGTCTGGGGTACAATGAAACGACGTCTGGGGTACATTGGAACATGACAAAATTATATATTAAACCTAACATATATCTTTTTCACAACTTTTTAGAATCAATACATATTCTTTTGGCGCTTTGATATGCCTGCCAAGCTTGGACTGGGTAATACTAGTTCAGTATCTTGGTTAGTTCCCAAATAGCATTTTATTCTCTTTAAAAGGCCACATTTAGTTCATTGATGATATCTTAGCATTAACAGAGGTCACACGTGGTACATTAGCTGTAATAAAGCGAGCATACCCACCTAAACCTGTGTAAGGAATCTATAGCGGTGTAAATGTAGCTTATTACGTAACTACTGGCGTTTTGCCAGGACACCATTGCTCTTCTAGTCAGCTTTCATTTTCATAGCTGAATAAAAACCTTATAAGATATGTAATTCGGCATGGGCTATTCAGAGGTTCACATGTACGCTGTAAGGTTGCTCGCATCGTAACACAACACCTGTGAACCTTTCTAGAGCTCACGTCAATATGATGGTACACGTGTGTAACTTTATACAGGTCGCAATACTAATTTTGAGTTACAATAGTTCATTGTAGATGCAGACAATGACCACCATTTTTTTACTCTTAATAACCTATAATATTTTATATTAAGTATGATTTTATCACTTATCTCGAGTTTCGTTATTGATTTTGTAGTTGATATTTAAATACAAACCCATGCAGTAATTTTAATGTCATTAAAACACAAATATGAAATATTGATTTGTTTGTCTCTGTTTATTTTGTTAAACTTATTTGATTATACTATAATATAGCATAGGCGCGTGAAATTTTAACAATAAATGTGTATATTCTTTACGATAAATTTAAATTACCCCGTAAAATTAACACAACATCATATATAAACAGAGTGTACTTAAAATTAAATCACATCAAAATGGCTTCACAATCTCCCTCTGATATTATGTACATGCAAGCAAAACATGTGTCGCAAATATTATGCGTTACAAAATGGTACTCAAGTGACTATTTCGATCCAAAAGCGGCTTAAAAGTCGGTTATAGGGTACATTTGTGATTACGAGTGTTAACAATTGGCTCTATAATAGGGTATTTGACTAATCTCGATATAGTAAAAAATATTTATACTTTTCCAAAATACTGGTAAATAAGAACCAACGGCCAAAATTTTCAGTTAAAAATATAAAGTCTAGCTGGTTTTATGAGCATTCAAAGTTTCATGGGCAAGTCCATTTTTAAAGTATAAAATTTAAAAAAAATAATTATATCATTGAACTACCCGTACATTTTTCACCAACTTTTATTATGAAACCATTTACTTAAACGAAACATTTGATATAGCTACCAAACAAAATTTACTAGACGCGCATACAAGATACGGGCGTGTGACGTCACTTGCCTGTAGCCATTTTGTATAGAGCGTTTTTGGGCTTGCCCAAAATATGTGCTCTTAAAGTTGTGATATCTCAGGTGATTCAAATCAGAATCGAGCAATTCTTTCAGTAATGTTTCTTAAATTGAGAGGTCTTTTGATTAAACACATAATTTTTTTTTGTCAAATACCCTATTGTTCACTTGTCACTTATAATAACTCCCTTGTCTATATAAATAACCACAGGGAATCTAAAATAGTGCCATTCGTCAGCTTTAAAACCACAGTTCTCTCTTTAAACTACCATTAAAGAGCCACTATTCTACTACTGTGTACCTTTTGAGAACTTAAAGCTGAATAATTTGTGCCCAAATCGGTGGTAAACGGGCTGTACAGCATGCTATACAACTCTTGTGCAGCTTACATAGACAGCTTAAAGAATAAATGTACACCATTAGTCAACTCCTATAGAACTCTCAATGCTACTTGGGTTACTACTGAAATATCTGGTTCTAGTGGAAAATAAAAACTGTTAAATTCTTGCACTTCTGCGCATATTATTGACTTCGTACTCCATATTTCGTCAATATTCATCAATAGTTGACCAACAAAATATTTTATTGTTTGTTTTTGGGAGAATTTTACCAATGCAAAGTACAATGGAATAGTGTTCCATAGTGCCCCGTTCCATTGTGCCCCATGGGGGTATCGTAAATTTCAAAAAAATCGGCAATTATTTTAGGTTGTATTTTTCACTACACAATTAACTGACTTTTGTAGATAAATTAGCTAAGATTTACTCAAAAAAATACCACATACCTACTATCAATACTTTTTTTCCAAAAAAAAAAGTCTACCATCACGTAAATTCAACTTTTGATCGCTTAAAACGATTTTTTTCAATTATTTACTCAGTGAGCGCAGACCGGCCACATTGCACTGCGCCATCACATGGCGGGTGAGATGTTGTGATTAGCCCATGAGAAAGATCGGGAATTGATTTGGAATTAAAATAATTATCGACCTTGTACCATTGTGCCCCGTGTTCCATTGTGCCCCCACTGTCCCTATTAGTATTACACGCATGTACCCAGGTTCTGGGCCAGAGGGGGCAATTAGATTTTCAACAAGCTAGGTACCTACCTACTCATAAAGAATAAAAAAAAACTTAAAGTAAGGTAATGTTTTTAAACAAATTCTTTAACTATCTAGCTGCCGCACTCAGAGTCGTTGATTAAATGACTAAGTTGGTTACTTAAGAAAATATATTGACACTTATTTCAATACGCATAAACACTACCGATACTTAAGTAATTGAACATTAGCTTAAATGACGTCTCTGACAGCGGCCGTTAGTCTTTTTTGTGATAAGAAGGTGGCAGACGAGCAGACGGATAACCTGATGGTATACGATAGACAGCTGCAACACTAGTAGAATACAAGTGCGCTGCCGACCTTTTGACCCCTTTCCTCCTAAATGTTTTTTCATTTCTATCGATAAAAGTACTAGATAGATTAAAAAGTAGGGACACGGACGCCAAATCATCTATGGGCGCAGCTATCCCCCCTGGGTATAGTCAAAAATGTGGTTTACCATGGTTTACCACCCTACGGTTGAGATAAGAGACGTCATGAAACAACAAGGTCAAATTTTACCTAGTACAGTCGAGGTCAAAAATATGTTTACACTTTAGGACCTTGTCACAACACAATACATAGGATAAGAAAGTGGAAGTCGTTTTCTTATAGGTACATAATATGTACATACGTGACAAGGTCCTAAAGTGTAAACATATTTTTGACCTCGACTGTACCTACCTACCTAATAAAATTGTGTCACTGACTATAAATTTCTTTCTTTGTTATCTAAGATACAGCGTCATGCCAAGACGGTGAGCTTAGCGATCGTTACATCTCGCAGAAACTTTTGTCAAAAATATTATACATACAGACGAATTGAGAACCTCCTCCTTTTTTTGAAGTCGGTTAAGAATGGTAGACTGCTTTTTTGGCTGACTGTAGGTACGCCATGATTACACTGTAAGTCACATCAATATTAAATAGGTATACCTACTTACTTAATAATTTATAAGTACCTAGGTAACATCACATTATTTCGTTAAGTGAAATCAATTAATTTAACAAAATAATATCCTACCTACTTGCTTTTAGGTCTGATAAAAGGTTTGTCACGTCATTCATCATAACACCATACACATCTTACATTATTTTCGTAAAATGCGGGAAAACTATAGTAAACTTCTTTGAATTTTATAAGATCTTAGACAGCGCCATCTATTAAAATACGAGCGAACTTTTATGTTGAATGGAACGTCACACCCTACCTACAAAATAAAAACAATAATTTGGGTACATTTATGTAGGTACATACTGTAATATAAAAAATGTGTTTCATTAAATAAATGTGTGCCTCAACGTTTAAATAGGTTATCTTTTTTATAAAAAGAAGTTACAACCACGATTACAACATAAATAACAAAACGCACTTTGACAGGTCAATTTTGAGTTTGACGTAAGTTCCACAATGACATGTCAGTTGTTTTGCAACTTGCGCTAGCGAAGAAAAGAAATCGTTGTATTGTAAAAACTATCGTACATATTCGTGTCCCGTTAGCATTTGTGATGTAAAAACGTTGCAGATCCACATCCATCAAATATGGGCCTGAGAACAATAGACATCGCGGCGATATTGCTGAATCTCGTCTATTGTGCTTATTCCGGTAAGTAGCCTACAATTATTTAATTGAATCAATCTAACCGGGATGTTACTTCGAGAACTTTATTCTTTTTAACAGACCACATCCTGTCCTGCAACGTGAGTACTCTGTACCCTTGCCCTGGGGACAACCAGATATGTAACGAGCAGACGAGGCAGTGTGTATGCAAGACTGGGTTTGTATTCGAAGGGAACAACTGCGAACCGTACAGCGGAGACTCATCGAGTCATACTGCGACTGCTGTTGTCGTTTCCCTCTTCACTTTAGCTCTACTCACTTGTGGCATTGTCTTAGTATTCAGAAAGTATGATTTGCTGAATCATATTAGACAAAGGATAAATTTGCGAAGGAACAACGACGTTATGTATGAAGACGTCATGATAGGCCAAGACGACCCACCACTGAGCCCTTGAATGTTTTTGTTATCCTGTTAAATGTTACATGTAGATTAAGAATATCCATGACTATAATAACATGATATTGGCTAGCTTTTTTGCCTGTTTGCATTTGTTCAAATATTTTTTCATTTCATTTAGCTGTTAAGTCTTTGAAATACTTTGGGTCTCATTAGTTTAGTTCCAAAACATTCCTCTTTTTTTTTAATATTACTCATCATTTTAGTAAGGACATTATAATGCAAATAGGAAAAAAACTAGTAAATACAATAAGCCTATCACTGCTTATTAATCTAACATTTTGGAATGTTCTCACACATTCAGACATTAGCTAAATGTTCAGCAAACTGTATTGCAAACTCAAGTGTATGTTTATAAGGTCACTAGAGCTGTGCTCATCAAACCGTTCCATGCCTTATCAATTTAAGACTGGAAACAAATGAATCCAATAAAGAGAATCCAATGCATATGACTGTTGTTAAACGAGATTGAGACCTACTCACATTTACTTAAATATTTATTTAACACACTTTTGCTCTGTGATTGTGTGGGTGGGAAAAAAACTGTTTAGTTCTCTTTAGCAGAATCATACAAACGGACAGTACTATCTCTAACAATCATAAGATTTAATCTGTTATTATTTACAGAAAGAATTTTAGTAAGCATGTTCCTATTAGTTTTTCCTCAAGCAATTTGAGTTATGGTATTTATAATGCACAGTTGAATCGTGACTTGTTTCTTAAGCCTGGTTAGCAGTCAAAATCAATGATTGATTTTTCCTCCTATTTATTTTTATCATATCTATAAAACTTGTTGTATCAATTATCTTTATAACTGCTTAACATTTTAATCTCATCAAAATTTTATGTATCATTATATTTATTAAATATTTTTATAAATAAATAATTATAATGAGTTAAGAATTTAATTAAGCCAAAAATGCAGGCTAACTGTGCTCAAATTATTTTCATAGAAAAGGATTGATTGTGAACAACTTATGTAAACATTTTGCCTTTGCTTTCAGCTTCTCAACAAAATAAATAAAATTAGTTTTATTTGTAATTTATTCTAATGAACATTGTATAGAAAAACATGTATATGAAACATAATTTAAAATGCTATCCTTTACCAATCTAAGTGTATATTTTGTGGTATTTTTTTTAAGGTTTTGCTTTGATGCTCAAGTTGGCCAAAGACTGATTGATGGTGATTTTTCCAGTATTTTGTATATTATGTTGGAAAATTAATGCACATTATCTGTGTATTAGTGCAGCTAAAGCCAATCATTTAATAAAAATCAGCAATTAGATATTCAAACCATGTTAATAGTTTAAACTTTTATTCTTTGTGTAATGAGTCAATAAATTCATGAAATTAATTGATGGCGCCACTGCCGCTTATGTCATAGGGTAACCTATTGTTTATAATAAAACATTGGATTTCCATTAGGTATCGGAAAATCCGTTTACATTACTTTCTTGACCCATTCATATTTTTCTATTAGATTTAGTTATAGTTAAAAAAAAATCCTAGCAACCCTATGTATTATTTGAGTCTATTGTAACATTTTAAACATTGTTTTTAATTTTATAAGTACATATTTAGGGCTTTTTTTATGCGAGCTGGTGGCAGACGAACAGACGAATCACCTAATGGTAAGCTATTGCCGCCCATGTACACCTGCAAATCCAATAGATATTCATTTAACAAAAGGGCTGATACGATAACTACTGCTTAAATAAAAAAAACACATAGGTAAGTAATTTAGAATACCTATTGATCTACCACTATGACCTTTTAGCAGTTATTCTCACAAATAAAAAATACATCATCAATGACCCTTTTCAATACGATCAAAATAATAAATGCTTCTTTAAGATTTAGCCTATTAAATCACTTTGGCCGTTTTGTTTATCTATGAGTATCTATACATAATATAACTGTATAGAAATTAGACTAACTCATTGTTATGAATCATGCACATTGTTAGTATTGTAGCACACTATATTTACTTGTGTAAGTATCTAAGTAAAGAACCCTAACTATTCCTTGATAACATAATGTGCCTACAATATTACTTCTTTTGTACAAATGAATAGATTAGCTAAGTGAAAATGCTTCCACATGCTCGCTACGGTTTTGCAAACGGTATCTGCTATTTCCTTCTCTCTTGTATACTTGCCAATTTACTATTGCACATTTGCACAAGAGCATGTGGAGGCAGAATATGTGGGATACAAATGTATTAGAAAATAACGCCCAAATTTTTATGGTATGAAAAGAACGAATAGCATAATAGAAATTGTCTAATTTCAACAATGTTCTAATGAAAACTTGTCTGAAAACATTTTAGAATATTAGATATGCAGGCGACTTCCAAAAGTTTTAATAATCAACATTTTTCTCTTCAGTGCTGATGAGTGACATAGTGAAAACAAGTATTTTTCAAACTAATAACTTATTATACCTTTGTAATTCCACCTTATACCTTTGTATCCAGTCATAAAATAATTACACACAGAAGAATGGTCGCAATCGCAATGTTGGCACATTATAATGGATAAAAACATAATTGCTCGTCATAGTGATCTCGCCGTATTTCGCCGTAAATGACAGAGACAAATGTGCGGTAGAGACACTATATAACTATACTCTGATTCATAATCATGTAAACTGACAGATGAAAATGACAAGTTTCTATGCATTTTGACATTTTGCATGTGTCAAAATGAGTGATAATGTATGGGGATGACACATTGACATCTGTCAGTTTACTTTACATGATTATGAATCAGAGTATATATTGAACTCATCGATTACGACAGTTTGTGACATCCTTTCATGTGTAATTATTTTGTGACCAAGTCGCCTAAGAAATAAGATTACTAATTTAACAATCTTTATTCAAACTTTACCCCTACTTCAGGTTTCCTATAGAATACATAACATCCTTATGATTGACCTACATAGTTGCATAAAAATGTTGTAAAATGATTAAGGTGAATATATTTTGAAATAAATACTCTGTGATACATTGTATGCGTTTAATCATTGGTATAACATTCAATTACAGGTACTATATGACGTTTTCTACTTTATATTATTATGTTTAAGTTATAAGTTGGCGTAGGTACGGCGTGACGTGGAAGCTGGTGGCATGCTTGGCGAGGCTTGCCACGATCATGGTCAAGGACGTCACGAAGACAGGGCATTCGTACAATACTGCGAACAATAAAATACACATGAAATTAAGTACAGTATAGGTCGATTCACGAAAGATGACCACAAATGACGATCGTCTACGCTTGATATCTCATGAAGTAAAGACTTAAGACAAAAAACATGGGCAAATAAACATAGAATGTGTTTAGTCTAAGCCCTTGTAATGTGTCAAATTGAGAATGAGCCATTTCTTCATGAGATTTCATGCGTAGACGATCGTCATTTGTGGTCATCTTTCGTGAATCGACCTGTACTAAGCGGAGTATTGCACATCTGCTTTTTCCGTCTTTGTCGCACGTTAGCCGCTATAACCTCTAGTTCCACGAAGCGATAAAATTCCGATGTGCATTATTTTTATTTACCGCCTCGCATTGTAGGAACCTAACGACGCTCTCGTATGGTATCCTCATTGTTTATAAAACATAGGAAATTTGTTCTTCAAAAATCCGTTGTGTGAATTTGGTAAAACGGCTTTGGTATGAATGGGACTACTCGACCGGAGTGATACCACGGCCTCACAGAAGCTGTTGCTGCTCTGCTGTTTCTGCGGGTGAGTGAGGGCACTCCCTCGCAGAAACAGCGCAGGCGCTGCTGCCGGGGAAAGAGGGTTAATGGTTGGCAGCGCACTTGTGACTACTGGTGCTGCAGGTGTCTGGGCGGCGGCAATCGCTTACCATCAAGTCTGCCACCAATCAAATAAAACAAAATTATATACACTACGATTTCTTTAAAAAGTTCGAGCTAGGCCCTCGGGTGACCCGCTTGTTTGCCGCCCCTGAAGAGAATCATCATCATCATCATCATTTCAGCCAATAGACGTCAACTGCTGGACATACGCCTCCCCCAAAGATTTCCACACGGATCGGTCCTGTGCCAGCTGCCTCCAAGGGACTCGCGCGACCTTCACTAGATCGTCGGTCCACCTGGAGGGAGGCCTGCTACGGCTGCGGCTTCCTGCAGGCGGCCTCCACGGCCGTCTGTTCTCCTCGCAATGTGCCCTGCAAATTGCTACTCGGGCCACGCAATTCTTTCTAAACGGATCACCTACCCGTAAAGACGCAGGTGAACATAGTGAGCCCGTAGACGTAGACGAGCGCGTAGAAGATGGCGCGCGTGGCCTGCGACGCGTCGGCGCCGCACCACACCAGCATCGGCAGCGTGAACAGCGCGTGCACGTTGCCCAGGCTGAACGCCTTCGCGATGCGCACCATCGACACTGGACACACAACATACATACTATTTATAAAGACGTAAATTCTAGACATCGACAGACCTTATATACAAACCGAAACGCTAGCTAGTGATGTAATCGACACCCAGCGCCATCTATAGGTAGAAAGTGGAACTAATGTCCCGAAACGAAGTGTGGACGGGCCACAATACATAGGATCATTTACATCAATAGTATATATACTATTTATTAAGAGGTAACTTCTATAGAAAACAACAAGGTTTATAAGTGAATAGAAAATACGAAACACAAGCGCGATGTAATCGACGCCCAGCGCCATCTGTTGGTTCAGTTAGGAACTACGGTCCCGAAGCGAAATGATGGCGGGCCACTATGTAAATATAAAAGAAAACAAGATAAATCCATCGTAGAAATTAATTCAATTCCTTTATCACGCTAGCCTAATGCGGATTGGTGATTACAAACCCGAGTTATGTTCGGAAAATTCGCAACATACTTTGCTCGACCCGGGAATCGAAACCGAAACCCCGAGATCACGGCCTGGTACCTACTTAAAATACTAGACCAATGGAGCTCCAGGGATTAGGAATGAAACAATACAAAATGCTTTATAATTCATACTAGACATGAGGAACATGTCAATAAACTAAAGAAAATATGCATAAGTACATATTTAATCAGTAGAAATAATAACAATATTTTAATAATGGTATTTTACCTTCATTCAGCTGGCAAAATGGTTTCATGACGACCCGCATTATACTGTTGACTAGTAATAAGAACATTATGATACCTGAAATAGATACAAAGACAAAATATTTTTTATTCCACATAAGTAAGTCAAAATTGTTGAGGGTCAACATTGATAATTATCTGCTATATTTAAATCTAACGATGATAAGGATTACAGCTGAACCGATAAGGCAAAACACGTGCGCGATGCAATCGACACCCAGCGCCATCTCTTGGTACTTTTTGGAATTAATAAATGAATGAAGTCTCGCAACAAATTAACTCTTAATTAATTACATACCGGCAAAGGTAGATATAAACTGAATGTAGAAATCCTTTTCCCAAATAAACAAATCAGTGTCATCTGTCCTGCCCTCCTGGTCCCAGGCCCAACAGCTTTTCTTCCATGTTTCTGGAATCTGGAATTCTGCCGGTATATTCCTTGAAAGAGAATTGTATTCAATTAGCCACATTTTCTATATTTTGGGGCAACCAAGTGGTTTCCTAGCGATGTTTTCCATTGTCTAGCAAATAGTAGAAATACGACGTAGCGACCTTCTAGAGAAGAGCGTACTCCTACTTAAAAGGCCGGCATTGCATCAGCCACCTCTGATCTTGCACATTTTCATGGACGGTAGTGATAACTTACCAGTAGGTGACCCGCTTGCTCGTTTACCGCCTCTAGTACAAAAAAAATATACATATACGTCACGCAATGATGTTCAGAGCATATATAAGCTGCTTACGAAAAACCCTAATGAAGAAGAAATAAAAATACTTACACATATGTAGAGCTTTGTGTGGAGTTGCTCTTGAATCCGCACACCGAGTTGATGGCAACGTTGAACAGGCTGTCATTGCGCCACACTCCGTATGTCTCCACCATCATAAGAATTATAAACAGCTTCCAGTAAGACTGAAAATAAATAAATAAATTATTCAAGATAAAAAAAACCGGCCAAGTGCGAGTCGGGCTCGCGCACAAAGGGTTCCGTAGCAGCAAATATTCGTTTTCAGTGTAAGCACAATAACTTAACCAAAATTACAGTTAAATCAACCTATCTCAAAAACTATAAGAGATACTTTGATCAAACCAAAAATCGTTGAAAGAGTTAATTAGCATGCATCACCTCTATTTTTTTTAGAATTTTATACCCCGTAGTTATAAAAATAGAGGGGGGGGGGACATACTTTTTACGACTTTGAGAGCTGATATCTCAAAAACCGTTCACTTTAAGAAAAATGTTTTTTAGAAAACTTTATATCATTTTAAAAGACCTTTCCATTGATACCCCACACGGGTATGTACATCGAAAAAAAAAATTTCATCCCTCAGTTACATGTATGGGGGGCCCCCACCCCCAATTCTTTTTTTTACTATTTAGTGTCATATTTTTGTAGCGGTTCATACAACACATATTCCCATCAAATTTCATCACTGTAGTACTTATAGTTTCCGAGTAAATCGGCTGTGACAGACGGACAGACGGACAGACGGACAGACGGACATGACGAAACTATAAGGGTTCCGTTTTTGCCATTTTGGCTACGGAACCCTAAAAAAGATTCCAACTGCTTTAGTTTTGTATCCATTCACAATATTGTATTAAATTGTAGTGTAAATGCTGTATGGGTGTATCTTTGAACTAATGTTCAAAGTTTAATTCAAAGTTTAAAATTCAACCCTTTCATCGCATCTTCTACACCAATCCCTACATCCCAAATAATACTCCCTGTATAGTTAGATTTGTTAATACTTAAATGAATACTTTTGATAAAATAATATAACTTATAAGAGATAGCTATTATGTATCTTTATTTCCTGTATCTTTAGGAGCATCCTCCAAAAGAAGGGAGGTCAGCAGTAGACAAGGTTTTGTTAATAAATAATAATTACATAATCCCCTTGATTCTTGTGATTTTCAGTAAGATAAAACAAGGCAGAATGTATGAAATCTATACTATTTATAAGGAGGTAAATTCTATAGGAAACATCCAGCCTTATATCTAAACCGAAAAAACCGAAAAAAGTGAGGGCGGGCAACAAGTCTATTCATAAAACTATGATTTAGTGATAGATCAAATTTGTGGCTAAACTATACCAAACTTACCCTAAATTCTGTATTATACAGCACATGCTTCTGGGCTTGTTCTGACATCAACATGAGATCAATCATCACTATCACAGGGTCATACTCTATGAATTTGTCCACCAACTCATTGCATTTCACCTGAAAATAACATTAATAACTAAAATGAAATATAGGTAAGTAAGATGAATTAAAACAAAATGATTGCCTAAATAATTTTGTATGCCTTGTTAATAAATTTTCAAGGATAAATAAAACCTATAATAAAACGGTATTCACAGCTAAATCATTACCCGTCCTTTTCAGATGCCATCAATTTCTTTTATTGGGTGGCACAGGTACAAGATATACAGAGCATGTATGAATGACAAAACATATAATCTGCCGTTAACTTAACTATTAGGACTTATCTTACTTTTTGAGAGACGTCTTACATCATGGTTTTACCTCCTTGAATCCTATTTTTGCAGCTAAAAGCTTTCTTAAATTTCAGCAGAATGGAGTTAAAAAAACATATATACCCAATATACCTAACTGTATTAATCATTTCATTATCAAACATTTGAGCTGGTTGGGACAGAAGTAAAAATGTTATAACAAAAAAAAAATACATTCCACCACATTTTCTTGTAAACTATTGACAATCCATGATGGTCACTCTCACTCTCAAAAATTTGTCAGGTAGGTATTGTTGAGTCAAGCAAATGCTTGGCCATACTATTATTATAAGTAAATAACTCTACACACCCTAACTCTAGACCTAACTTCACAATCTCTCCTTGTTTAAAAGATGTGGCTCATTTACATGGAACATTAAGTGGGGATCAGCTTCAGGCCAAACTTGTGATTCAAGTAGGTACCTACATTTATACTAAGTGTTGGGAGTGGAAGGAGAATGAGAAGATCAAAAGTAAAAATACAGGTAAATAAGATGCAAAACAAAGCCACGATGAGCTTAAAAGGTTATTAAATAGTACAATAAATACCCCGTAGAACCACGTTAACGGTAAACATGCAACAGTTTTCAGATATTGATTAGTTTTCAGGACTAAAGTAAAGATGTTAAAAATGAGCTTACACATTTGGCCAGCTTGAGAACTGTTGGACCATATCTCTTGTAAAGGGCAGCCGCCGGAGCCGAACAGTTTACACATCTATATAATTCACTTTCAGTCATCTTTGTTGATGATTCCGGAAAACCTTTTCGGAAAATCAATCGGCAAACAAAACACTTTTTTCTTTTTGATTGACATGACAAGTTCTTCAGTTCTTGGTTGAAAATTATGCAAAGAAATAGACATTTATACAGCCACAACTTCAAATTCTCTCTATACTGCCAGAATAGGGTTCAAAAAAATATGATTCTTCATTTTTATACGCCAATACAAAATCAATATAAAATACACTTTGGAATTTCTATTTAATATTTTATTAAAAACTAAGACTGACAGTTTCTCGCTTTCTACAGCATTAGCACTTCTTTCATTAAAATATTGCTAGATGGCGCTTTTAAACATCATTCACGGAGGTTTGGCGCTAGATTTAAAAAACTTTTCTGTCTTAGTTTTCTGTTTTATTTTTTAAACTAGACGAGCAAAAAAGGGATCATAGAAATGCGGTCGTAATTTTAATAAATGCTTACTTTCAATTTATTTTCAAGTTTTGTCCAACTAAAAATCATATTTTGATGGTTTTTATTCCTTAATTTTTTTACAAAGAAGGTAATGTTGTAGGTATTTACCTAAAGCCCATGACGGTCTGAGGGACGTATAAACACAATATAATAATTACGTACCTTTAAACAAAAAACAATTATTTTGTTCATGTTCAATCAGTTTGTCCTGATTAATTCAAAATCGCTAAAGCTAATGAAATAGAACAGATTGTAATTAATATTCCCGTATCGCAGTGACGGAAGACAGGGGCTCAATCCCTAAAATTAATCTAATGTAAGTTAGAATCACTGGAACAGGGAATTCGGAATGCCACGGAATTCAACCTAATCTTATTAGTCACTTTTGTACCGGAGTACCAAATTTTGCGGATTAGGTAGCTATGACACTTTTACTGGGCTTTTGTATTTATTCTGATTTTGTAGCCGTGTACCTACATAGATAATCTTACAAAAGCCGTGTACTTAGGTACTTAGACAAACAAAACAATTGTTGAATAATAATTTGTAAAAAAATGTGTACCTAAGCTTACCTAAGGTAAGCATTCTTATAAAACGCGGGCCTTCAACAGAAGTAAGCGTCACATGCTGGTAATTTCATCCAAGAAAATCAACAAGTCTTTAAAGAGTTCCACGCTTAAAATTATTAACGTTAAGAATTTTTAATGAATGTCAAAATTAAAATAAAATCCACATCTAACTAATGGGACACATTGCTGGACAATGCTTCAAGAAAATAATGGTAGGTATGTATGTACCTGCTGGTTTACTGCCGCAGTCAGGACATCATTTTACCCTTATTGTTCTTTACCTATGTCTTTAAAATTAAAGGTGAATATTTTTACATAACTGACAATTAAGGTTCAATTAACGTCTCTGAGTTCGGCGGTTATAGTCTTGGCAAAATCTAATAAGCTGGCATATCAGTGACAGAGTAGACTCATTTTATCTGCCCGCGGAGATACGAGAACGCTTGTTCAGTTCAGTTCGGCGTTAGCTTAACCATACGTACTAAGGATATTAAATTTACATACTGGAATTAGGGTAGCACTCTCAGATTAGTGTAGCTCTTGATTAAACTGGCTGCGGGTATTATGCAAAGTTATTGCTACTACTTAGGTACCTACAGCTACCGCCGTCGTCAGTCAGCGCCTTGGGAGAGCCACGCTTCGGCAATGGACCGGAGTAATACAGCTTCACAGAAGACTGGCGTGAAGCAGCGCTTGGCTGTGTTTCGTCGAGTGCGTGAAGGTACCGTAGGCCCAATTGGGGGCAAAAGGGCGTTAAAGTGTGGCAACGCATTTGTGACTCTACTGGTGTTAACAGGTGTCTATCGCTTACCGTCTGGTCCGTCTTCTCGTATGCCACCTATCACAAAAAAGACCTAGGTAGCTAAGAATTTATATAAAAACACCTACCTATTTTAATTAAAGTTTTTTATGCTTTATAACGTCGTAAGGCCCATAAGCCTTTTAAAAGGCATAAAACAATTGATTTTCCATTGTATCTGCTGTCTGGGCGTTACGACGATAAGCACCTAGCTTGTAAAAAATCTGATTTGGCCCAGAACCTGGGTACGCCCATGGTTGTTGCAGGCGTCTATGGGCGGCGGCCATCGCTTAACCATCAGGTGATCCGACTCCTCGCCTCCCCACCTGTCATAGAAAAAACAGTAGGTAAGTATTTATTTTACTTAGGTATTACACTTGGAAGATTTCCTTCAATATTGACCTTATAGGCACTTAAAACACATACCCACGTAGGGGGTACTCGTTTATTAATATCCGGAGCGATATCAGCTCCGAAAGGGTGTAATTTATACCATAAACAAAACCTGTAAATCAATAACTTGTAATATTAAAGCTGGGTCCGTGTATTGCGAAGCGTTTAGAGATGGACCATGGATGCTAAAAATATATCGATACTTTTTGTTACAAAACTTAATCATAGTACGTTCTCTGTCTCATCTTAGGGTGCAAAACATGCTGAATTTTGAGCATGTTAGTTTCATACTGCTATTAAGACGCCCGTTTAAAACTGGCAAGCTATTTGTTAGCAAGTGTAACATTCATAAGCACAAACCTAATATTTTTAGCATGCAAGATTTGAATGTGTAACAGTTCCATAATGAACTCAGGTGCTTAGGTATGCCTAATAGTGATTCATTTCAAATCTTGTCCTTTCTTGGAGATTTTGCAGATACAACGAGCATAAAGATCACCTGGTTGTAAGCGATTGCCGCCGCCCATAGACACAACACAACCAGTAGAGTCACTAGTGCCGTGGCAACCTTTAACCCCCCTTTCCCCTCAATTGAGCCTCCGGTACCGTCATTCACTCGACGAAACGTAGCACAAGCGCGGTCTCGCAGAAGACCGGCGCGCAGGACTTCTGTGGAGCTGTATTCGGGTTTTTGTGTAGGCGGTCTTGTTTTTAGCAATCGAATCGATGTTCTCATTTGGATGGCCACATCCCTAGTTGCATTGTCGCTAGTTATCCTTAGGTCGACCCAGGTGTCCCTAAGGACCCCAGGATGCTTATGATACGTAACTAATTGGATCGTTTCGGTTTTTCTTCAAAGATTTCCAATAATATTTTTTCCCTAAAGGTAATTTGGTTTGAAATATTTACCTACGCTAGCCCTCTGCCACTGAGAGTAAGATTGTTTGTAGGTAATAAATAAAACATATTTTATTGCGTTAATTAGTTAGCTACTACGTCTGATTTATGACTGAAGTCGTAGCCTAAAGTAGCGGCCCTAGACTTGTAGGATTAACTGTTTCTGTACCTAAATAAAGCTTCTAATAAATATTGTTCATTAAGTTAGCATTTGAGGTGAGTTTGAGGAGTCTGTGTTGAATAATTTGTTTAAGTGATAATGACAGGTCATTTACGCAGTTTGAGTGTGGTTTAAGTCCTTAGTTTTTGAAAGTTTTGAATTAATTCCAAAGATCGAAATAGGTACGTATCTAACGGACTAATAATAAAATTGCGGGGAAAGTAAGCGTTTGCGGCTAGCCGCAACGGACGGATAAGGACTTGATAAAGAACTCTCACTGGTGGATATAGGCTGCTCACAATAAAACGACAATGTAACGTGGCGTAAAAACTGTTTTATTTTTTGTTTTCGTCATTCGTACATGTAATTTTCAAGGCAATTGCAAGGGATCAGCAAAAAACATAATTATCAACAATGCAGCTAGCCGCAGACAGACTTTTGGGTCCATATTTCTATTTACAAAGCAGCTGCTGGCAACTCTCTTTTTGTGATCATGATGTTTACAGCCTACACTCAGTTACCCATTAAAAGCGATCAATATAACACAAACATCAACAATGCGGGAATCAAACCCAAGAGCGGCCAGCCGCAGCGGACGGGCGGACGTGTGATAAATGACGATACAAACTAATTATAAGGCGGCCCGCTAACGCAATAGTTCGGTCCGGCTGACCGTATTTGATAGGGCTGGAATTTTTCGAGGGCTGGTGTAAGTCAAAAAAGGATACATAACTGACAATTCGGGGTGAGAAAAATATGAGTTACCTCCGAATTTGGACCCGACGTAGGAAACAAACCGGGGAATTCAACCCAATAGGATGGTTGGATGGAGGATGTTAGATGGCGTACTTATAGACCTACTACACACATGGTGATTGGTTCTTTTTTTATGGCTTTTTTTTATTAACTTATCCCGAAACGTAAAGTACTTTAATGTTATTGTTGGTAGTTAAACTATTTTATATGGGAGATCTTTGGTCGTGTGGTTGTGTGTTGAAAAGAACGGAAAGATGGACAGAAGGA
Organism: Cnaphalocrocis medinalis; assembly: GCA_014851415.1. Taxonomy (NCBI): domain Eukaryota; kingdom Metazoa; phylum Arthropoda; class Insecta; order Lepidoptera; family Crambidae; genus Cnaphalocrocis; species Cnaphalocrocis medinalis. The sequence goes on from CM026278.1 coordinate 17,314,790, forward strand.
CAACAAAGTAGTTACCTAATTTTAGAAGGTTCCGTTTGTAAGTAGGTATTTAGATTACCGTTTGTGATGTTTTAAAAACTTTAAGTATGTTGTCGTTAGAGTAAAATGCATTGTATGATCATTAAATGAATAAAATTTGCTGTTCGTTAGTCCGCTTAAAACTCTAATTTTGGTCTTGAAATATTCGTGGAACAGAGGTTTTAAAGATGAGAAGAAAATGCGATATGGAATTCGCCGGGTCTAATACAATAAATGAAGGCTTTAAATCAAGTTATTATTTAAAAAAAAGTACACATTCAGGCAGTCCCAGACTTAAACAATAACGAATGCGAACATTCACAAAGTTTGTGTGCATGCCGCAGAACGGTTAACAAATGTTGCTGTTCTTATACTTTATTACAGTCATAAGTTCCTAATCGTGCCCGAAGTGGAAATTTTCCAGGGAAACTTCCTCCGATATTTCTTTAGCCGGTCGAAAAGTAATTAAAGAGGGCACGTAAGAGGGCAATAAAATAAGGAAACAAATTAAAAGTACAGCGCGGACGGAACCACAAAGGAATTCAAAAGGGCAACCAACAAGTTTTACAAACCTTTAAACGTACACTAACTAGCAATAAAATCGGACCATCTTGTGATTTAGGGTGAGAAAAACACGTACGCACTGAGTAGTTAGGAACGTGGATTTCATTTCGGCGGCTAGCCGCTTCATTGAAATTAACTCTCTTTGAATAAAGACAGTATATAGGTATTTATTATCTTTGTGAACACCTTCCCACAGTAGTCATCTTACGGTTATTTGGCTCTCGAAAAAAGTCGGGACACATGATGTTTCCCTTGCATGTGCCAGAATTGATTGACATTTTCCCAAGGAAACAACTTTTTTTCATCTGTTTACTTGTGTTAGTTTGTTCTTTAATTAAGTGATTAGGACTGACTTATACGGGCAAAGATGCCTGTATCCTTCTAAATATTGCACAAGGCCCTCCTGTTGATGTTACGGAGATGCCTTTTGATCGTAGTCCACTACCTACTACCTAACTTAGGCCCAACTCAACCAATCTTAATTCAAGAATAATTCTATCATGTAACGCTATCGTAGGATACGAATAAGTACCTATTGGTTAAATCTTCATCCGAGAATGATTCCTCTGGTGTTGCGGGTGATCCGTCTGTTCGTCTACACCCTATATCATAAAAAAGTAAAAAACCCCAATTTAACCCATCTTAGTAATAGAACTTCCTCTCAATACCATAATTATTACCTATACTTAGTGCGTTGTGATATGTCAATCAATAGGTATTATGAATGGTATAATAGTTCTATTAACATTGATCCTATTTTATGTACAGCAAGTGTATCCTTGTTTGCCCAATTACGCCGGGATAAAGTCGTTCCTTACACAAATCTAGACGAACACACAAACAAACTTTCCGCAATTAATGCCGAGAATACGGGCCATTATGACAATTGAATTAATTCGGCGGTTCTGGCAGTTCTTGCAAAAACGTCCTCGCCGAACGATTTGCTCTAAATTTCGTTAAATTGTTCTTTAAGTGCGTCTCTGAAGTTTTGTTTATAGGCTCAGTGTTGTAGCCATTGTTTTACATGGACATTGTTTTCTTGTGATTGAGTTACGTTTGGCTTGACTAGTTATTTGGTACCTAGTTGTCTTGTTATTGTAAGTTATAGTCTTAATTTAATAACCTCAACTCCTCAAGTAACCAACGATTAAGGGCTAGGATAAGCTGGGGACGTACCTAGTTAATAATAGAAAGCAACTCGAAACGTTATTAAAATGCTAGTTATAATGCATCAAGAAAGTCATGAAAAACGGATTTTAAAAGAAAGAAAGAAAATACATTTATTAATTTGGACACCACCAAACATATTACATGCTACAGACAATTGACACAACACAAGAAAATAAAAAACACTATAGTAAAAATAAATTAAAACAAAAAATAAAACAACAAAATAAACCAACTGTCCTTCCTCATTGGCCAGCAGTGCCGTGTATTTATATTATTTTGGAAGAACTAATGAGTTCGCCATGTTTTATAACCAATGGGACTCCATACTGTACCTATGGTGTAAGCGTCAATGGCGCCCTTCGTTGGAGGATAAATCTATGACTGACCCGATACTGCATTTGGTAGTGACCTTCAGTGCCTCATACGCCAAAGGTCGTGGGTTCGATACCAATGTATGAGATGTTGTGTGAATTTAGTTTTTTTATTTTTATGGTATCTGGCAATAACACTCCGATTGGTATGGAATGATAGGCTTAAACCATAGATTTACTGTCAGGTAAAGATTGGTCTAATCGCACATAATGTATGTAGATATAGGTATTACTTACATAAAATATCTGTTACCTACTTAAGTATATTTGACTACTGAGCCCACACAAAGTACATCCAACTCTCGCCACTTTCTCAACCCTACCTTGCGTCTTATAGAAACTCAAGCCTCAACTTGACTTTGGACTTAATACACCCAATTTAAATCCTTTGAGCCCGAATAAGCTAAATTAGCCTTTAATTTATCGCAAAGTTTTCTGAGTATAAACACATTAACTTACTCCAAATGGACTGGCTGCTCAAACTAATATAGGTCTAATTTGTAGCAGAATGGAGTATGAAATTGCCTATTACGAGAACTAATCGCTCTAAAGATTTGAAATTGGATTTGTGGCTGGTTGACGCGAGCAGAAATGCTTGTGAACAATTTTTACTGACTTCAAAGGAGTTTTCAATGCGCTATATCGTTACCTTACGGATGAATCTATGCTTAAAGGGCGTCCCACGGCCATGCCACATGGAGGGAAACTACGTACCTTTAATATTGTACCTAGATGGAACATTTTTTTAGAAGCAGACATTGCTTTAATTTCAAAAACAATCTAAACTGCATTCTTTGGATTTTTTTAATAATTACCGCACACGTGAAAAATAATCGCAATCAATCAAGCGAAAGAAGCTTTATTACACCAATCGGAAGGCATATTTTTTAAGGAATATTTTTTGCTAAATAACATACTAGGTATAAGAAATAAAAGGAAGACCATGAATTTTAACATTTGTTGTGAAATTGTAGGTGCAATGTCCGCTACGCGGCTACGCGCTATGTTCTAAAAAGAATCTTAGTGCTTGTGATGTGACAAGATGAAATTATCCAAGTATTTATACTTTTCTTCTCGTATTGATGGAACTAAGATATTAAATTTTCCCAGCCCAATACTCGGTAGGCTGCACGAGTTCGCCGCATGCTAGCATAAAGGGCATGCCAGAAAATGCTAAAAGGACCAAGATTTGGGGGTGGCATTGCACCACGCACCCATATGCCTTCCGTTTTAGGTAGCGCCCACCGAATGACATCTTCTTGTACTTACATTCTATGATCCTTGCATAGCCTAATGGCTATTACCAAGTGTCGACACAACGTAGAGCTCTACGCTGTGTCGACACTTCGCACCACATTTTATGCTTCGCCCGCAGTTCGCACCGTCCGATACGCACCGCGCTGTGATTTACTCGTGTCGATCAATCGTCCCGCTGCCCGCACTTGCTGAGATTAATTACCGACGGTACAACCCTAACTTCACTTTGGTTACGATTTACATTAATTGAGGAATGAATCCCGAATTCGCGATGTAAAATTCGACGGCTTAGCAAATTAATTATCTGGGTGGCACATAAATATTTAAACGGTCAAAATAACAGTCCGTCCACTGGTTGCGAGCGATAGCAGCAATAGTAGAGGAGATGCGCCTTCTATATAAGTCATAGATTCGAATCCAAGCGGATCACCTGCTGGTAAGTGATCACCGCTGCCCATGAACATCTGCGAGATCAGATAGGTTTCTGATGCGTTGCCGGCCATTTAAGAATAATTACCATGTCATTATGTCATGTGTTGTCATTAATTGCTTTTTTAAATATATATTTCGTTTTAGTTCACTAGGGATATCCCGGGTTAGACATTTGTTGTAAAGACGCAAGCGCACTCCGAGGACACTGAATGCTGAGATGCTAGAATTAATTTATTAAAAGGATCAGCAAAGAAAAAAGGCCTTTTATCCTAATGAATATCGGGTGGTTTAAACATAATTCTTTGCAACAGGAAAACGCCTCGATAAACTCTTAAGACAATTTTTCTCGCGACATCTGTTTGTGCGATTCGGGCCTAGATCCATTTCAATCCGAGTTTATTTTATCCAAACAATTCTTTTGATAAATTGTTTTTAATCCTCACAAAAACCGTATTATTACAATTTGGGTGGCAGTTGTTAATGAAATTAGCCGAGAGTTGGGATTTTAAGAATTTGAATTTGGAATAGCTGAGCGGCTCACTGAGATGTGGAAAACAAAACAAGATCTGGGTTTTCACTAGTGGCCCGACCGCGACTTCACTACGTATCTTTATACCTTATTTATCCCTGGATAATAGTGAAATCAATGCTTCTTCATTTATCCCTGGCTAATTAAATGATTGAATGAGTTTTTGTTTACCCCTGGATTGGACCTCCGGTACCCTCATTTACTCGATGAAACACAGCGCAGGCGCTGCTTAACGCCGGTCTTCTGTGAGTGTGTGCTTATGGGAAAAGTCTTACATATGATTGATACCTTTTAAGAGTCTGATATCAATTTAAGAGGAATAGTAGATTTAATGACAGCCACAAAAATTAAATGTCGAAGAATGGCCCAGATTATAATCTAAGAACGTGTACAAAGAGCACTATAAGGAACATAAAACAAAAAAAATACTTTAGAAAATAAAGACTAGTAAAGTATCAGCCTACATATACTGTCCCACCGCAGGTCAAAGGCCCCATCATAGAATTCAAGTTATCACTACTATGATGGATTTAAGCGTAACCACCATGCTTGCCTAATGCAGATTGGTCACAAACCCGAGCTATGTTCGAAAAATTCGGAACCTACTTTTGCTCGACCCCGAGATCACAGATCGGTACTTAAACGCCCCGTTTGGTCTAGAGGTTGTAGTGCTAGTAACAATATTAAACCGGGTGACAACTGACGAGATTAGTAATTACTCGCACATAAAATTAGGGAATAAACTTAGGATAAGCGCTTCAGTTAATTACTTTAGGATCAACTTGGATGTGAAGTTACGTGCTTAAGTTAATTACCTAAGAATTAGTTCCATGTAAAACACGTGTGCTTATTATACTTAGTAGGTTAACTGTTAATTTGAGCCTCGTCTAGGTTTTGAAAGATATTTGCAAATTCAGGGATGAATCCGGGTGTCAAACTAACTTAGCTTAGCATTAAAACTAACTGTAATCTTCTTCTTCTTCTATAATATTTATCTATCTATACTATTTATAAAGAGGTTAATGTCTTAGTCCACGTCAAGGCTTTTAGGTAAACAGAAAACATGAAACACCTGCGCGATGTTATTTACTCCCAGCGCCATCTATTGATATTGGACGAAGTTAAGTAACGAAACGAAGTGATGGCGGGTCACTAGTAAAAGTATAATTTTAAAGACATCGACCAACCTTATATAATAATCCGAAGAAGCGAAACACTAGAGCGCCATGTCACCCAATCAACGCCCAGTGCCATCTATTGGTAGCCAGTGGAACCACTGCGACGAAACGAAGTAAGGGCGGGCCACAGTGTGTCAATAAAGTCATGAAATTCATTGAAGGCGCCACTGCCGCTTGAAAATACCTGGAAAATTAAGCAGTAGGATTCTAGGCATGCAATGGGCAGATGGGATTCGACAAGAACACTGACGAATTTAACGTCTACGTGAAAATGACAACTTACACTTTATTTTATGTCGATCAAAGTGGTTGGAAGGAGTCTTAGCCATCTTGCCTGCTCAGGCATATCTTCTTCTGGCTGTACCTAACATAAATACTCCACTCCTCCTTACTCCAACATTATTATGCCATAAAACTGAAGTAAGTCTAAAGACGTTGCACCCGAGTTATTAACAATAAAAAGTGAAAATTATCAACAACTTGCAGAGACAGTAGCTCTTTAACGACAGTTTGCTATTCGGAATATTAAAAAACTTTAAAATGAAAAATAGTTTAAGAGTCGCTACAGACGACGTTTACTGACGCGTATTAAAAAAGTTGCTTGATATTTTCTGAGAATATGTTAGAAGTAAATCATGGAGTAAGGTAATAGTAGTCTGTAGTGAGCCTGGCAGACTCAGGACGAACGAATTGAAGGACCTACAGTCACGTGCACTAAAAGTATACAACCTCATTCAAATATGAACCTTACAGTCCTGGCATAAGAGTCGCATTATGCGGTAAGATAATGCGGGATGAGTTATCAGCAAATTTAACACTTTATGTGATAGGTAGCAGAGGAGCAGACTGATCACCTGATGGTGAGCGATTAACGCCGCCCATTGACAAATGCAAGACATCTGGAAATAGAGCCACTGCTGGAAATGGGTCCCAATGTTCTCCACGCAGATCGGTCCTGTACCACTCGTTGGTTCACCTGTTAGGGGGCCTGCCACGCCGGCGACTTCCTGTATGCGACCTCCACTCAAGGACCTTTCCATCTATCCATACATATTAGAGCGTCTTATACCAAAACTTTTAGTCACTAAAACAACTTTAGACAAAAATGTAAAATGTTTAGAAAACCTAACTCAAACTGGAGGAGTGTGTTGACAGTTTCTAGCCTTCTGCTCGAGGCGATAGCGTCGGAGCAAAACCCCGGTAAGTTGGGGGACCGCTCTTTATTCACAGCTAACTTTTGTTATCATCAAGTCTGCATTTGAAGAACTGCCAAGTTTGCAAATATGAATAACAATTTTTATATTAAAGTTTAGATATCATAGTGTTTGAAAACGATGTTACTATCAGATGAGACTATCGATGCTTTGTACAGCCTGGTCATAAGGCATTGACTGTAGACTGGCCGGATGGCGCATTTGGTAGTGACCCTGCCCCATAGGCCAAAATTCGAAGATTTGATCTCCAACCAAGATAAACATTTGTTTAGTGTCTGGATGTAGGTAATATAATAATAATATTATGTCTTTAAATAGTATGTTTGTGATTCTTCTGCTGTCTGATATCTGCGACACAAGTGCTTAACCTATAATTAGTAGATATATATCGAGTCAAGTCAATTTATGAGATGTTGTGTATAGGTAACTAATAACACCTATAAGTAAAACCAACGCCCTAACTTTACCAAGTAACAAACTTCACGTATGTGTACGTAACGTAATGTACCTACCCCAGTAACTTTCAAACACGTTCAAAAATCGGAGAGAATAAATCTCCTCTCCCGGGAAGCTTACCGGACGGGTTTATTCGGGAACAGAACCATCCACTCGCAACTTCCCTCCGAACGAGTTGGCTAGATCCCGTGTTTACCTGTGACGGTACTTCACAGCATTGCCAGTCGTGTCTTATAGAAAATTCGAGAAGTTTCTTTAGCTCACCGGACATTTATTCGACAAGCTGCAGTGTGTCACGGAACGCCTGTGTAAGGTTCATTTTAAAGTGAATAATGCACTTAAAATTCTTCAATACATTATTTGCATGAGACTCGAGCCTACGACCTTTTCTCAAACCGTAAGAATACTCTCAGACAACTGAGATACCGAAGAAATTAAAACCATGTAACGGGTCATTCACGCCCTCACTCAGTCATTCACTTTGTTGGACGCCTTGCGACAAGATGGGATGATGACATTAGAAGGTTGGCTGGTGTGGGCTGGATGAGAGTGGCCGAAAATCGGGAGCGCGAGCGGTGGCGTGCATTATGGGAGACCTATGTCCAGCAGTGGACGAGTGTGGGTTGCTGATGATGATGAACGGCCCATTTACACGGCAGTCCAGTTTTATGCAGGACCCCGTTTGCAGTGGATGTGTTTATATGGTAGGCAGGATCACACATGCATCACAGCGCATACTCACACACACATACTCGTGAACACGTCCACTAATAAATGAAATGTTGCAAAAAAATGGACAACCATGTCTAAAGGCCGTACCTCAGTTCTAAGAAAAAGTTTGTCGGCAGCGATATTGACTGACGATTATGCAAACTAAAGGATCTTCACGAGACTAGTTCCTTCTTTCCTAAAGTACATTTTCGTATTTTGTATTTTACCATGTTTCAGAAAATGAAAATAATAAAATTTCTATCATAATCATAATTAACACTTACGCGTAGTCTGCTAACGACCATAATAAAACGATTAATTAAAAGCAAGCGAAGACTAAACTTCATTATTTTCTATTCCTTTCAGTCTGTCTTTCTCAAAGATTCAAAATTGCTTGCATGGGGTAGAATACACAGAAAAAGTTGTTGAACACAATTAAATGTTATTCAGGAGCACGTGGTTCAAGGGATGTAAATGTTTACAGTTACAACCTGTATAAAAACAGGCTGGACAAAAAGAACATATAACTCAAAATTTCAACCGATTTATTTGTTTTACCAAAAAACAAACAAAAAAATCAATGTCCAACATACAATGTATGTCGTGGCGCAACACGAAAAGTAGTTCGCTCAGCTAAAACCACAACTTAAGTAAGCTGTTTAGGTGGCTTGATAGGGAAATACCAACGCCGGTGTGCTAAAGCACATCCTTTTTTGATATTATTGTTTATGGTTTTTATATTTTATTTGTTTGACGTTTGTATTTTTGCTTTAATTTCACGACGTTCTCCACTACGAACCAGCGCGTTTTTACTTACTTATTATTCAATCCAAAAGGTGGTAAAAAAGGGACCATGTGCTAAAGCACATCCTTTTTTGATATTATTGTTTATGGTTTTTATATTTTATTTGTTTGACGTTTGTATTTTTGCTATTAATTACACGACGTTCTCCACTACGAACCAGCGCGTTTTTATTTACTCATTATTCAATCAGAACAGTGGTTTTTAATAAAGTGGTCCTTCTAGGAAAAACCTCGGAGTAAGTGAGTCTACTTCGAGTAATGGTAGTGGAGACAAGAAGCGCTAAAAAGGACGCGAAATCTGTTGTCGAGATGGCGGCCGATACCGCGGGTGGTAAGAGTACGTCAGGCGCACAGCCGCCACCGCCCCCACCGTCACCTCCTCCAGGTTCGTCTAGGTCCACCAACTCGTCTGCTACGGTAAGAGCGAGACTTTTACTAGCAGAGGCGCAGCATACGCGACGTCTAGCGGATCTCGAGATGCAGGAGCGCGAAGCTGAACTCGCGAAAAGGCAAGCGCAGCTGGCCTGTGAGACGCAGGAGCGCGAAGCCGAACTCGCGAGAAGGCAAGTTCAGCTGGCTCGTGAGACGGCGGAGCTAGAGCACCGCGCTCAACTCGCCGCGATAGAGGCGGAAGGTGGTAGCCGTCACAGTAGTCGCCACAGTCGTCGCAGTCACACCAGTGACGTACACAAGGAGCAACGTGTGACCAGTTGGCTCGACGATGTACACAGAGAGACCTCGCCCGCTATAGGGCTGGCTCTCGGTAAAAAATCTCAGTCAAACTAACAACACTTCTTCTCATGTGCAGATCTCTGGGCCTCAGAAGCTTGCGGAAGTTTTATCAGTGCCAATGGAAGCGGAAGGAGCTGCCGACGCAGCCGCCGCCCCGTTCGCAGCGCCAGGAGCGGCAGCGGCTGCGCTCGCAGCGCCCGTTCCGGTCGGCGCCAGGGAAATTTCGCAAGCAGTGCCTGCGAGCGGCGACAACGTGACGCAGCAAGTCTCGTCGCTTATTTCGACGCTAGAACGTGTATTTAGTAATTTTAATAAAACTCCTAAGGGTTCGAATATAAATTTACCGTATTTCGATGGTAAATCGTCCGTCGAATATTTAGGTTTTAGGCGGGCCTTTATAGATACCGAGGCCTCATATACACACGCTGAGAACTTAGCGCGCATTAGCTTTGCGCTGCGCGGCGCAGCGCGCGAAGCCGTGAGCGTGGTGTTGGTGTCAGCGCGCGTGCCTGCCGACGTGCTGCGCGTGCTGGACATGAGGTTTGGCCGCGCCGAGACAATCGTGCTGCAAGAGATTGCGGCTATGCGCTCCCTGCCTAGAGTGAGCGCCGAAGGTAAGGATTTTGTTTCGTTCGCCTGTCGTGTTCGCAATTGCGTAGAAGTTATAAGACTTCTCGATCAGACAGATTACTTGACTTCGCCAGAGTTATTTAACGCGATGCTGTCTAAACTTCCTGCGATTTTGCGGCCACGATGGCAAGATTACGCTGCTTCACACGAGCGTTACGGGGCGAAGCGCCTCGTAATGTTCGCGGATTTCCTAGCGCGTGAGGTAGATTTGCAAGTAAAGTATGGGATGGCCGACTCCGCAGTCCCTACTTCCAGTCATGCAACAGACCCTAGGAAATTTCGTGACAGGGTGAACGCAGTCTCTGAAAATGTAAACCATCGCATTTCAGAGAAACCTAGTAAAGTCTATCTAGTGATAAATTTTCGGAAAATTCCAACAAAATTATTTGTTTGTTTTGTGGAAAAAGTCACGACATTTCCAAATGTGTCAAATTTGAAGGTTTGTCAATTAATGACAGATGGCACTTTGTGAAAAGTAAAAAATTATGCCATCGTTGTTTGAAAAAAGGTTGGCACAGAATTAAATTCTGTAAATCAAAAGAGTTATGCAAAGTTGATGGTTGCACGTACCGCCATCATTTATTGTTGCATGACTCTAACGTAGAGCGTAACTCGGCAGCCCATATAGATGTTGACGATAACGAGGGAGTGCCGAATGAGTGTGAGGTAGCCAGGTCGTCTGACACCCAGGCGGCGGACGTGGTCGCGCATGCCTCTGCTATAAGTGGTTCGCATCCGACGCGCACACCTGTCCGCTCCTCACCACTCCTGAAGGTTGTCGCAGTTACAGTTTCAGGCCCGTTAGGTAGCTACGATACGTTTGCTTTGCTAGACGATGGCGCGACGTCTACCTTTATTGATGCAGATGTATCATCCCGTATAGGTGTTAGTGGCCCTAAGGCTCAAGTTCGACTCGACTGCGTAGGCGGTCTGTCTAAAGACACGTCGGTAGAGTATGTAGACTTCCACATCAGGGGCAAACACGGGTCTGACTCCTATCTTATTCGTAGGGCGCGATCGATCAAAGGTTTAGGTATTAAGAGTCAGTCGGTCGATAAAAATGAGATCGCCAAATTGAGTCATTTGAGTGACTTAGTTGAAGTTTTATCTTATGAGGACGCGAAGCCAACCATCATCATAGGAATCGATAATTGGCATTTGACTTTAGCCAAGGCTACTCGAAAGGGTACCAAGTCGCAACCAGTAGCTATCGATACGAACCTAGGGTGGGTGCTTTTCGGGTTCGCTTCTAATAGGACTAATCCTGTCGAGTTGTTCAACCACTCTAGTGATGTGCAGTGTCATAGTGACGTGTCTCTCGAATCGCTCATAAAGGAACAGTATCGGTTAGAATCGATAGGCATCACGAAGCGCGAGGTTCGTAGTACGGATGATGAGCATGCGCTGAAGATTCTAGCTGACACTACGCACCGGTTGCCCTCGGGTCGTTTTGAAGTCGGTCTCTTGTGGCGTCAAAACGTTCCGAAGGTCCCTAATAGCTACCCTCTTGCGATGTCGCGATTTCTAAGCCTTGAGAAGAAAATGTCAAAAGATCAGGACTACGCTCGATTATATCGCGAGAACGTTCACGCTATGATTGAAAAAGGTTACGCAGAAGAGTGTCAGGGCGCGCCGGGTGGCACCCTCTGGTACCTTCCACATTTTGGGGTAACCAACGTGAATAAGCCGGGCAAGTTAAGAATCGTGCATGATGCCGCGGCGAAAGTTCAAGGCGTCAGCTTAAACTCATTATTGCTGCCTGGTCCTGACCTTTTACAGTCTCTCCTAGGTATTCTTTTTCGTTTTCGCGAAGGAGAGGTCGCTATGACCGCCGACATCCGTGAAATGTTCCCGCAGGTTAAAATAAGGGTTGAAGACCGCGACGCCCAACGATTCCTCTGGCGTGACAACCCTAACGAGGCCATAAAAACGTACCGTATGTCATCCATGATATTTGGTGCCGCTTCCAGTCCTTGCTCTGCTCTTTTCGTCAAGGATAAAAATGCAGAGGAATGCAGGGGTTCGTATCCCGATGCGGCGACTGCAATTGTAGAAGATCACTACATGGATGACTACATCGGAAGTGTGGACTCAATTGAAAAGGCAGCACAGATGGCTGCTGACGTGGTCACCGTCCACAGGCGCGCAGGTTTCGAAATGCGGGGCTGGGTGTCCAACGAGCCAGCCGCATTGGCACAAATACCAAGGGACCTCTTGCTCAGCCCCTCGGTGGCGGATGTTGCGTTAGGTGATCTTCCGACGTCAGTTCGTACTTTAGGGCTGATGTGGCAACCAGCAAGCGACGTCATTACGTTCAGCCCAACCGTATCGGATAGATCCGCTTGTCAGGAAAGCCTTACTAAGCGCAAATTGCTTTCATATCTCATGCGCGTATACGACCCACTCGGAATTCTTGCGCCTGTTGTTGTTCCTGGTAGAATTATGTTCCAAAATATATGGCGCAAGGGTTACAGCTGGGACGAAGAGTTACCTGAGGTTGAGAAAAACGCCTGGAGCTGGTGGTTCGACAATTTAGCGTCTGTCTCGAACCTGCAGATCCCGCGTTTCTACCAAACCAAGGGTAACCCATTTCATGAGTGTGAGCTACACGTGTTCTCAGATGCCAGCGAGCTGGCCTACGTTGCGGTAGCCTATTGGCGATTTATAGATGCCGAGGGAAACGTGAAGCTCACCCTGATCTGTAGTAAAGCGCGAGTGGCTCCCTTGAAGCCCATTTCCATCCCACGTTTAGAGCTTCAAGGAGCGCTCTTAGCAGCTCGCCTCGCCTCATCCATTTGTGAAACACATCGCTACGTGCCATCGAAGCGTTTCTTTTGGTGTGATTCGCTCAACGTGCTAGGATGGTTGCGTAGCGATGCGAGGTCATACAAGCCATTTGTCGCCCATCGCATAGGTGAGATTTGCGAGCTCACCGACGTATCAGAATGGCGTTGGGTGCCTTCGGATTTAAATGTCGCGGATGATGCAACCCGCGTAAAACGCTGTGAGCTTGCGGCAAACTCTCGCTGGGTATGCGGGCCACAGTTCCTCTTATCATCAGAATGGCCCGTAGAACCAGCGAATGTTCAGAAGTCAATTGCTTTAGAGTTAAAGCCAGCCGCACGTTCACCTGCATCATCCCGTATTCATCACACCAGTTCATTCGATCATACATCACCTCATGATCACACTGTCATTTGCCATAATGATGAGACTCGGTTGCATTTGCCTTTGTCAGCCGATCCATCTCGCTTCAGTTCGTGGCTGAGATTGGTACGCGCAACAGCTCGAGCTCACCAGTATCTTGCTTTGCTTAGACTGCGTTGTCTTAGAAAACGGGGGGTCGCGGTGAACAATCTTGAGCCAGTTCGCGGTAAATTGCTCACTTTCACTTCCGGTTCTGTCACTGGCGCTAACGCTTTAACGTCTAAAGGTCTCACAGCGGACAATGTCCACCTAGCGGAGATGCACATATTCCGGCAGAGTCAGCTGGATAGCTTCAAGAGTGATGTTGGATGTCTGCGAGCGGGAAAACCTGTACCAGCCCAAAGTCGCCTCTCGAAATTTGTGGTGTTTTTCGGCAATGATAATTTGGTCAGGTTATCCGACCGGACGGCTGCAGTGGCAGATCAAGAAAAAGTAACCCAGTTGTTCTGGATGGAAAGCACCCAGCGATTCGTCTCTTAGTCATGTCGTACCACGAAAAAGCTGCGCACTGTAATACAGAGATGGTGGTGAATCAGTTACGACAGCGATTCTGGGTGATTCACGCGAGGAGTGTAGTACGCTCCATCATTCATAGTTGCACCAAGTGCCGACTCTGCGAGCAGCCCCTCTCCAACCTCCAGTCGGCGATTTACCTGTGGAGAGATTATCCCACCACCGTCGACCATTTTCGTTCGTGGGACTGGATTACTTCGGGCCTCTCCTGGTGACTATCGGACGCAGGCGTGAAAAACGATGGGTCGCCGTCCTGACGTGTTTGGTCACCAGAGCTATTCACCTGGAAGTGGTTTCCAATTTGTCCACCGATGCGGCTCTCATGTGTCTCAGGCGATTTATTGCGCGGCGTGGGACACCTACCCAGATTTTGTCCGATAATGGGACAGCCTTTGTTGGAGCCAGCAAGGAGCTGAAGGCGCTCTACGGCCCGGCGGTTGAGGATTTTGCTGCCAACCAGCGGATCCAGTGGAAATTCATCCCACCATCTGCACCGTTTATGGGAGGCGCATGGGAGAGGATGGTGCGCAGCGTAAAAACGGCCCTGCGTGCGACGTTGCGAGAGCGAGCGCCAACTGAAGAAGTGCTGCGGACGCTGTTGGCGGAGGCGGAGTTTGTGGTCAACTCCCGACCACTAACCCACGTTTCCTGCGAGGCGCAAGCGGAAGAGGCGCTCACTCCCTTTCATTTTATTTTGGGGGCGTCAGCCGGAAGTAGTTTCCCCGCAACTGATCTCCAGGATGGGGATTTGGTCAGTCGAGCAGGCTGGAGAAGATCATTGCGCCTGGCTGACCATTTCTGGCGAAGATGGCTGGCGGAGTACCTGCCAACACTTACCCCTAGGAGGAGTCAGCGGAATACACCAAATGTCGCTATTGGGGACCTAGTGTTGGTAGTCGACGGAAACTTGCCGCGCGGGTCGTGGCCCCGGGGCCGCGTGTGCGCCGTGCACCCAGGCCGGGACGGGGTAGTCCGTGTGGCGGATGTGTGTACCTCCGCTGGGGTTTTGAGACGTCCCACCAAAAAGTTAGTTTTTTTGTGTTGAAATAAAAAAGGGACCATGTGCTAAAGCACATCCTTTTTTGATATTATTGTTTATGGTTTTTATATTTTTATATTTGTTTGACGTTTGTATTTTTGCTATTAATTACACGACGTTCTCCACTACGAACCAGCGCGTTTTTATTTACTCATTATTCCAATCAGAACAGTGGTTTTTAATAGCCGGCATTACATGGGATGCTCAGGCCTCCACCACTGTTTCCATCGGTGACAGGTTTTTTACGAACTATATACGACTGGGGAATTTCCATCGCGACCCATAAACTGTAATGAGCACAGTCATACAGGACATTGCCAGAGATACGTCCACTCCTTTTCATTACAATTTCGATTTATGTGTTATCTGAGTTATGATATTATAAATGTAAATAGGTATCTGAATTAAAAATATCCTACTACAAAATGATAGTGTTTTTATTTTAAAAGTTTGAGCACCTCTGCCTTAGGATAACTTTAAACTGTTAACTACTTTCGCAAAATCGGCATTAACTATGCACTTAATAACGCTACAGACTAGAATATTCATCCAAATTGCTCCATTTAAAAGTAAACTCTACGACGTCATCAACTCGGCACAAAATGCGCTAACTGCCGAACTTCAACAGTTTTAGTAATTCAACTTATTGGAGTGCTTCGTAAATGTTGTTTTAAGTTTTGCGCTGTCTTTTCGAATTGAAATAGGTACAAGTAGCTCTCGTTTACCTTTGGAATATTTCTAAGTGTATTATTTTGTTTGGATTCAATTTCCTAGAAGTTAAATTAATGTAAAAAAAATCTGGGAATGTTGACTAATTGGAGTTTTGTAGTGGAAAGAATGCCTATTTTTATGATAGGGGACAGATCACCATAGTAGTGATGATTTGATTTCTCTAAGGATGCCTTTGCCCTGTAGTGGGTTTGTATGTAGGCTGATATTTTACTTTAGAGGGCAAACAAACAGACGGATCACTCGATGGAAAGCGATTAATACTAGAGGAGTTACAACCTGTTAAAAAAAAAAACGTTCTTTGTTTGAAAATTTGCAAGTCGTGTCGGTCCGAAAATACCGCAAGCCACAGTTCATTCCATAGTTTTGTAAATGAAATATTTTAATAGTAAAACAGCAGCAACATTTTATTAACCAGAAACACTAAATCCTAAGTAGATTGGTTTGGCTGCAGCAGTATTTCCCGACGGCTACGACTTAGAGACTTTCAAGAGTAGAACATACCTACTTCTTTCTAACAGGCCTGCGATGCTTCAGCAATCTTTTTGACGTCACAGAGTGTTCGTAGGAGGCGATGATGATTTACTTAGGTACAATGCTCCTTTTGTTTGTCTATAGTGATTAGTAAGATAATTAGCAATGCCGACAGTAAAATTTAGATTAGATTTAGATATCACTTCTTTTGACGATGAACTCACCTAAAAAAACCTTATAAATTTTTTAACTTGGCTCCTATTTCGCATTTGTTTTTGATAGTGTCTTTATTAGTTTTATTATTGATATAAATTTACGACCTCACTGCTACAAATGGCCTCGTCGTCAAAATTCATAGCATTCTAGGTTCAGTGCAATTCTATTTTCCAGCTTTGCTGACGATGCCCGACGTGAGTGTTATAGTGTGTAGATTTTCATACAGACAGACAATAGGATTACCATCATTACGTAGCGAGAACACGATAGTGTTGCTGTGAGATATATCGATAGTGAAGTCAAAATTAGTATCGATAAGTTATTATAGAGTTGTAGCAATGACAGCACCTGTTAGTTCAGATCTCTATCGAAAAATGAAGTAGATACCGTTTTAGGGTTTTAAACCTCTAAAAGAAATAAAATGGAACCACTATAAGATAAATAATCAATCGTCTAAATCAGGTGAAAAAAAGATCCTAGTGTTCTTTTTTCTTTTTAGCATTCAAAGCTGTCATTTTGAGGCCAGGGGTGCGCTTAAACATCGGTCGTCTGACCTTCGCAGTTCCTTTAACAGGGGAACCAGACCAACTGATTCATGGCTTAACGTTTCTAATGAAACTATCTGAAACGTGCCAGTATCCTCACGAATACTGGCATACCTAGTCACCGAAAAACGCATATGCCTATAAGCGCAGGCGCTGTTTCACGCCGGTTTTCTGTGAGGCCGGTCTATTCATGCATGCATGCATCAACTCTATCGATAAATGTGTAAAATTTTGGTCAAAACTCGATATTTTGACTACACTACTCCTGAACTCGCTAGACGTTTGCTGTTTCAAACAATAACCGTGGACT
Source organism: Cnaphalocrocis medinalis (assembly GCA_014851415.1). NCBI lineage: Eukaryota > Metazoa > Arthropoda > Insecta > Lepidoptera > Crambidae > Cnaphalocrocis > Cnaphalocrocis medinalis. The sequence goes on from CM026278.1 coordinate 17,331,889, forward strand.
CGTATGAAATTGCTGTCGGAATTTTAAAATAAACATTTGTGATTCTGCCTGTGGAGCCCGCGGATTCTGTTTGTCCAAACGTTCTTCTTTGCCGTCAGGCAATTCATTTTTTAGAAATTCACGTCTGTTTCACGTCGGTCTTTTATAAAACCGGTATTTTATTACACTCCGGTTGAGCCAGTCCCATTAATGCCTAAGCGTGGCTCTCCTACGGTATACTCTTTCTTACCGAGTCAATGTTCCGTGCCACTGAGTATTTCTATTGATGGTAATGCCCAACTGTCTATTGATGGTAATCTATCTATTTTCTATTATGCTAATATATACTGTTATAAAGATATACATTTTATATACAACATCAAACATTATTTATAATAAAAAATACTAGCGCGATGCAATCGACACCCAGCGTCATATATTGGAACACTGTGGAACTAATATCCCAAAACGAAATGAGTGCGAGTTAGTACTTATAAATCTGACCAAAATCGGCTGCTCCCAATTTCAGTCCCTTTCATCCAGTATTAAACGTCCAATCCCTTTGTTTTCCGTATAAAAAGTGATTCACAATAGCGGCGAGCAATCACTCCTCTCCGAATATCAAATTCATAGCCAATGACCATTAATCTGGCCTGCGTCTGCGACCGATTATAATGGATTACCGAACCCGTGTAACCAATGGGGCGTCATTTGAATTGAACCCGTCGCCTCTTATGAGGATTTGGCAGCTTAAATACTCATGAAAAATTCATGACGCTACGATATTGTGTCTGAATTTTAATGGAAGTTACAAGTGGAAATGATAGTATTTAGAACTTGAAGACTTTTTAACCCTTAAAAAGATACCTATAGGAAAAATAGTTGCTACCTAATTTTTAATCTTATCTAAAATGACATAAGATCGAAAAGCAATGCACTTTTTTGTTGGTTTATGTCTTATTAAGGCTTAATCATGGAAACCTATGATGTGGTCATTTCAGCCAAATTCATTGAGAATATCATCCGACAGCGACACCACTTGTGAATGAATCGACGCCTAATAATTTGAAAAGGGTGGATTGGCTACTCATCCGAGGATAAATTATTTTGCGGATGACCTGTCCCCTAAGTGGTATGAAAGACGCGTTCAAATCCACCGACTCTCAGCTGTGTCTTTTTTGTAGGTGGTAGACGAGCAGGCCGATCTCCTGATGGTAAGCGATTACCGCCGCCCATAAACACTCGCAACACCAGCGGAGTCACAAATGCGCTATCAACCTCTTGACGCCGTTTTTACAGAGAGGGCTATTAGGCCTCCGGCACCCTCGCTCACTCAGCGAAACACAGTGCAAGTACTGCTTCACACCGGTCTTCTGTGAAGCCATTGTATCACTTCGGTAGAACCAAGCTATTCACGCCGATGCGTGACACTCCCACAGTTAAAATATAAATTAAGGGCTTGATTAAAATATCTGCGTCTAATTAAGTATAACACGAAGTGGGCGTTCTCCCTAAAATTTATAAGTAGAATTGTGTTCAAATTTGCATACATGGTAAGATATAATCTATTCCGCCTACGTTGTGGGCCATTCTGAGTCTCAGTGCTCACATTTACACGGCGTTTCGGGCACTTCAACCCGGCAAGGTTTTGTGTGGGACACAATAAACGTGTAAGTACGCATGCAGGAGATCTGATAAAAGGTATAAATAGGGGGAGATTAAAATTAAGTCGAAATAATGTTCTTAAATTGTAGGTCTACATTTAGATAGTATAATCTATCAATAGTGTAGTGTAGTGGGTGCGAGGTGTGCGGTCCGCCCCGGGCGGAACTTTTGACGGGGCGGTAAAATTTCCAGTGTCTTCCTCTTTTGCGAAAGAAAAAATGGCATCATGACATTTACGCCCTTGCACCGATGTAGGTGGGGCGGCAATTTTTAGGTCGGCAAATCTAGGCTTCTTCCTTTGGGGGGTCGATGAAGAAAACGGGGCGGCAATTGCGGATTTCAGCTCAACTCTTTAGTTTAGACAGACAAACTTGAGATAAATTAGCAATACATTGAAAATTCACCAAATATTTAACTCAAACCATTAAAATAATTTCAATTTCTTGAATTACATCAGCCGATACGCAGCGTTCAAGTTTACCCGATACAATCTAAAATAAAATACCAACAAAGTATTTAAAGAATTAAGTACTTTAAAAATAATCCAACATTTTCCTTTAAGGCTTATTTAATGGAGATCGGATCAGTATCTCGTTATCTCATTATTCTATTACAAGTCATATTTTATTTCTGGAAACTTATAATTAGCCTTCGCATCGGTAACATGCAGATATGTATCTGCAATGCATGTTTTATGTTTAATTAGTAATTAATTTTACCTAGATGTACTTACATCTAGGTAAAGGGCACTAAAATTGTAAAATAAAATGATCTGTAATGCTGTTTAATTTTATTTTATCTCAGCGTGTTATTCGCTATGTAGCAGCAGAACCCGGGGTATCCTTAGATCATTATTCAGGTTTTGTGGAGTCTCTAATTACAATGAAGCGACTCTCCAGAACTCGTTTACCCCAACGGTTTCCAGTTCTGCGGCAGATATGGCCAGCCCACTGCCACTTCAGCTTACTAATCCGAAAAGCTATATTTACAAGTACTATCCAAATACCAACAAATTACTTGACATAAATACTCTGAGAATAGCCCAACAATTTCCTTTAACGCTTGTTTCATGAAGATTGGATCATTATCTTATATCGTTATTCTATTACTGTCCTATCCCCTTATCTGTAATGCTGTTTGGTGCGTGTTGTAAAGCCTCAAGTTTCGATCGTTTAAATAGTCGTAATTAAATACAAGTGATTGGGGGAAGTAAGCCGTAGTACGCTTAAAGTTTTCAAGTTGTTCACGGTAGGGCTTCCTTTGATACTTTTTGGTCGTATCGATGTTCAAAAACAAGGTAAGTACTTACTTAACAGCGTTTGTTTGGTCCAAAAAAATGGAGTAGCATCTGATGGTAAGTGATTGTAGCCACTCATAGACTGCGAATGTCTATGCGTAAGACATGTGTGATGCCAACCTATTTTTCTAATTTCCCCCTAAAATGGACCCCCAGTACTTGAGGACAGAAAACTGTTCGAGTACCTATGTACGAGTATAGCAGTCAAATCATTGTAATTACCAGAAACCATTAACTTTTAACCTCCTTTCCCCCCAATTGGGCCCCTCACTCACTCGACGAAATACAGCGAAGGCGCTGCTTCACGTCGGTTGTCTATTAGGCCGCCGCTGCCCGCCGTGTATTACATGCCGAGATGAGAAAGACTTAACTAACCTGATTCTGTACCAAGTAGCTTAAGTGCTTCATCATCATTATTTCAACCAGACATAGGCCTCCCCCAATGTTCTCCACAGAGATCGGTCCTGTGCCACCCGCATCCAAAGAGCTCCCGCGACTTCCACTTGATCGGTCCACCTTGTTGGGGGCCGGCCACGACTGCGACTTCCTATAAACGGCCTCCACTCAAGGCCTTTCCACCCCAACGGCCGTCTGTTCTCCTTGCAATGTGCCCTGCTCATTGCCACTTGAGCCACGCAATTCTTTAGGCTATGTCTGCGACCTTAGATCTTCTACGGATCTCATCATTTCTGACACGATCACGCAAAGAGATTTTGAGCTTATGTACTTGAGTTACGGTAAAACTATCACAATTTTATCAATTCATCGATACTTCACTGCGTTCATGGCTTCCCTCATTACTGGAGGTTAGGAATCAAATAATTACAGCAACCCTTATCAGAGGGCTTACAGTAAGCCGGCGCCGACAGAGATTTCACTAGTGTTTTATGATTATTATGGACAGTTCACTAACTTAAGGGGTTAACTTGGGCTTGAGACCTGGATAAGTCTGAAAATTGAGTTATAAACACACCAGCCAGATGTTTTATGGTGTGTGGGATTTTGCAGGATGTCCTTGGGCAAGGTATAGGTAGCCATAGTATATAGGTAGCCCCTTCTGATTGTTTGTTAGCATTTAATGTTAATTTGATGTCATCTCAACGTTTTCTGATTGCGCCCAAAGCTGTCGCTTTGGAGTTTGGGTATACGCTTAGACCATGCTTGTGGACTTAGAGAGTCTGGTTCAAAGATGTGATTGCCGTCTGCTATTTGCGACCTTTAGACAGTAGAGCCAGATCAACTAGTCTCACTGTAGGAGAGCCACACTTCGGCATGAATGATCGCTTACCATCAGATGGTCCGTCTACCATTCTGCAACCTATCGACTATACTATACCTATACTAATTTATAAAGATAATATTATTTCTGTGAAAAGCCACAAGACTTCCGAACAACTCTGAAGCCAGAAGTTTGGAAAATATTTTAGGGTTGGACTGGAACATTTCCAGTTCCCTCAAATTTTTCGCCACTTGGTTGAAGGACTTGCGCGTATACAAGAAATTGCGACGGCGGTTAGTGTTAGCTCTGACAAATATGACAATCCTATCTTTTTAATTACCACAAAGTTATAACAACGCTTCGTTCCTTGGTTTATTTACGTTTAATTTACGACTGCTCCACGCCGTCATATCACATCTCGGCAAGATGCGATATCAAACCTTATTGTATGTCGCGATGACGTCACACTTGTCGACGTAACCGTGCTACAGCCTTTCATGAAAAGATAATAAACTTTGTTATATTTAGATCAAAGCGGCTCGTATGCTTTGTTGTGATATTAAGTTTGGTTGATGAAAGTAACTGGATATAATGGTACAATATTAATATAATTAGATATTTTATATTGTAGGTACTTCCATTTCATCTTCATCAGCTGTACTCTGCGTTTCTGGGTAGAAACAATGGCAAGGTTTAAAGGTAAACCGGAAAAGAGAAACGTATGTGTGAAGTAATCGACACACAGCACCATCTACTGGTTGAGAGTGGAACCGAGACGAAGTGAGAGCAAGTCACTATTATGGATAAGTACAAAACATTTTAACGTGAAGCAGCCCCTGTGCTGTGTTTTGTCGAGTGAGTGAGGGTACCGGAGGCCCACCCGGGGGGAAGGGGATAAAAAGTTGGCAGCGCACTTGTAACTCCACTGGTGTTGCAAGTGTCCATGAGCGGCGGCAATTGCTAACCATCAGGTGATCCGCCTGCTCGTCTGCTACCTATAACGTAAAAAAAAAACCAAGGGAAAGAAGATTAAGTGAAACTATGTATAGTTCACAAATAGTTTTTTTTTTCGTAAAAAAATTAAAACCTTAAAATATGACTTCAAGGAATCATTTGGGTCCGCTTCGAGACAGTTCTTAGAGAAAGTACTCTAAGGTACCTAGGTAGCACTTAACTTAACTCAACTTTTCAACGGATTTCCAAATTTTTGTTACAAAATCTCAGAAAAAGTAATTTAACGAGTCCTTAAACACTTAAGGAGCGTTCTCTTCTTTTGACCTCATTACGCGGGCCGTTACGTGACTACTCTGAATAAATTTAGCAATTACTGCTAAATCAAATTGGCTGTATTGATTCGCTGAATCTTGCTAGAAGCATATTAATTGCTACTTGGCTGTTTTTAGCAAGATTTTAATGAGTTTTTTTTTTATCTTATCCAATAATTGTGCTGTAGAAATATACATCACACACGTAGTGTGTTACGTATGTGATGTACGAGTATAATTTTATTCCACAGCATAAATTATAAGTACCGATTAAAACTTTGTTATTGTAACTATAGCTGCGAGGCCGGGGCTATCTGTAAACATTCACATCCCTTTAACCACGTGTTCTATCAACCATTCTGAACAACATTTGTTCAACAACTTTTCCAAATTTTACGAAAAAATTGTCGACTTCCCATACAAAATGACCAAGTCACGTGACCGACTTTGTATGGAAAGATGAAATTTTTTTATTCGAATTTTCAAAAGTCATAGAACAAATGTTGTTCAGAATGGTTAATAGAACACGACGTGGTTAAAGGGATATAAATGTTCACAGATACACCCTGTATAATAGGGTACTAGCTGTTACCCGCGACCTCGACCGCATGCATTTCGTTTTTTAAAATCTTCACCCCTCTTTTACCCCCTTTTCGCGCAATAAAAAGTAGCCTATGGTACTTTCTCAGGGTCTAGACCATCTGTAAGTATATCAAATTTCATTCAAATCTGTTCTGTGAAAGAGTAACAGACAGACAGAGTTACTTTCGCATTTATAATAATTAGGTTAATTTATAGTGAAAAAATATTTTACGAAACTCCACACGAGCGAAGCTTGGAGTCCACAAATGTCTAAAATGCATACGGACCATCATACAAGTTTATGGCTTCGTCATTTCATGCTGGATCTCCTGATTAAGATAAAGCGTTCTAACATCTGAGCTATCACAGCCAGCTATGAGTGTACATATAATTTTAAGAAGAAAAGTCATCAGTTCGTCCAGCTTTTTAAAATAAACCAACAAGCCTGTGGCCAGGCTCATCAGAGCCACTTATTGTGGCGCAGTTTGTCCTTGTGCAATAAAGAGGGGTGCACAATCTGGCGACATCTTGTCGTAAAGGGCTTCCGCATTTTGTGTACGTTTGTGCAATAGCGCGGTACACAATTTGAGTCACCGCCTGTAGTTTGATGAGACTCCGGATTTTGTTTTATTTTTTCTTGTACATAATAAATGTAGATATTATCTAAATTTTATCAGACTTTGGTCGTCTTAGAACGTAGAAGAGCCAAGCGGAATGGCAAATACAATATTTTTGCAAATTATTATCACAACCAAGTAGGTATCATCAGTCAAGGTTTTCCATACCTTACTACATTTTTCCACATGGCTATAATTAAATTTGATGCAAACGTAATGGTTTTTTTTGAAAATTATTATTATGATATGCTACGCTACTTGATGTCATCTTGTTTATGTTAACTAGGTTGGCGTATCCGCGTACGCGTATACTCATTGATATTGATTCAGGATCTGGAAAGTCTGGTGATTATAATGAAGTAATTGCCGTCTGACCTTCAATACCCATTAACATGGTAACCAGTAATCAGTCCGGCTGGATGGTGCATATTTTTTGTATCGAGTCGTATACTAGAGACGTTACCACGCTTGTACTGCTCCGGCCGAGCAGGGTGTTATTAAAACTGTTGGGACGAACAAACGCTGCAGCGCCTGCGGCTGTTTTACTTCATATTTTAGTAGTTCGTCAAAAGGATAGTTTGGCTACGGGAATTCATTACTTGACTGGCTTAGGCTGCATTTTGGTAAAGCAAGTGAACAAGGCGAAAGACTGAATAGACCTTTTCGGTAAAGTAACGTAAGAATTTAACAAAACATAAGAAAGATGTACTAAGCCGGCTAGTTCGGGTGAACATAATTTGTGCTATATAAATACTCATTAGGATTCCAAAGCCTTATGAAAACAGAAATCTTATAGATTTATCATGTCTGTATAAGTACGTCCTACACCAAGAAACTACCAAAAAAGGTGAGTAAAAATAATTATTTTTCGATAACTTAAAAAATAAATTTTTGGATAAAAGTCCACATCTCTCCACCAATTTTCGTGGCAATCGGTGCAAAAACGGCGGAGTACGAGCCAGGATAGACAGACGGAGAGACAGATGGACAGGAAACTATAAGGGTACCCAGTAGACTATGGAACCCTAAAAACCGCATATCGATCCATTAATCTAACTTAGAAAATATATATCGAGCCACTGACTACATTTATGTATATCAAATCTGCGCTGGCATGAAGCATCGTAATTCGTAACAGTAAAAGCCGAGCTCGATATAACACGCGACAGCTCCGCGCAATCAGTTCGATTGTTCGGAATGGATGCTACTACAGTTGCCATTCATTATATCGATACCTTAAATCTCAAAGGGCGTAATCACCATTTTGGCCAAAATGACTTTTGAATGCTGTCTTACTCCATTTTTTTTTCTCTATCGATCTGTATTATCAAAGTTTTAAAATTCGCAAAAAAGTGGTGATTACAGCCCACGTTTTTACCGTCGATAAACAAGTTTTTTTAGTCGTAAATACCTTTGAAAAATTCATTATTAAGGTTTCGGTCGATACACCAGTTAAAATTATAATGATGTGAAAAATACTGACTATCGAATGAGGCGTATAGGACAGATATGTGTAACAGTGGCGTTTACGACTCGAGTTACTTTAAGAATTTAAACAAAATAAATAAAGTAAGTGGTAGTAATACTGCATAATGAATATCGCGTCTAGTCCGGTTTCTATAAATTCTAAAATAAAAACGCTCAGACATGCAATTAGCAAGTACCTACTTTTACTACCTATGTAAGAAGAATTACTCTAGTGTCACTATCCTAGACGAAAATGAGGAAATACAAAAATGAGCAGAATATACCACTCATTTCCCCTCGTCGAACCGAATTGTATCGATGTCTGTGATTAAATTCTTGTTAATATAGTGAAGTCTTTTTATTTCTTTTGCCCAACAGTACTCCTATTAAAGATTGTTAATAGCACGCAAAACCTGAAACATAAACAAAGTGGCGGGAGTTTTTCTAGCGCTTAAATCTTATGTAGATCAATCCTAGCTTTAACATTTTTAAAAATAAACGTTTGTTTTACTTCTTTGCACAGTACTCGTAGAAGACTTATTAAAATTTAAGCTCTAAGTAAAAGTCATGTCGATGCAGATATTGTTTATACTAATTTAAAAACAAAACAAAATTATAGAAATCAATAACTTTCGTTTGAATTTCAAACTAAAATGATTGCGTTTGTATAATTGAAATAATAAAATCGTTTTCATTTCTGTACTTGCTATAAATTTTGTAATAATGAAACTACCCGTATTTGTCTCTTAATTTGTATCTTCCTCAAAGTGTTTTTACTTATAAAAAACCGAAAATAGCTTTTTAAAATGCATTTTCTATAAGTTAACTAGGCTGTTACACCATAGCATAGAGCAGAATAGCCTTTTTTTTCAAGTCGTAAACGCCATTATACCATAACTTATTGCAGAACAGCCTTTTTTTTAGGTCGTAAATGCCAAGTTGTCAATATTTTTTTGGCGTAATCACAAATCAGTTTGGTAAACATTGGTTGTATTTTGAATACCATATAACTGTGTTATAAAGCTCTCGATACTCGATAATTACATCCAAATTTCATTTATATGGCATTATTAGTTTAAAAGTTATGAATTTAATTCTTAGATTTTTTTTTTGTTTCGGCTCTCCTGAAAAGTGATGATTTGGTGATTACGCCCTTTGAGATTTAAGGTATCGATATGGGAATGCTAGTGGCCCGCCCTCAATTCGTTTCGGGAGCTAGTTTGCTATTAGTTCCAATTTTTGCCAATAGATGGCAGTAAGTGTCGATTAAGTGATAACATTAAACCCGCCGACATAAAACTTTTTGTCGGCCGTCTAGTTGGCGGCTTCACTTATTACACTCACTTATTTTTAAATAGTATAAAAGACAGATTATTCCTAGTACCTGACTTTTTGTTAAGAAATTCGCAATTTCGAGTCGAAAATTGTGCGGTATGTAATCTCGCGTCTGAAAGCACTATATCCGGGCTTATTACTGCTGTCCACCCCTACCCCTTTTCTACAGAGAAGGGGAGGACAGCAGGAATGTTTTAAACATTTCTGACATTGTTGGAGGCGCATTTGTGATTCCTCTGGTGTTGCGGGTGTCTATGGGCGGCGGTAATCGATTACCATCAGAGGAACCATCTGCTTGTCTGCCCCATTTAATAACCAAATAAAGTTTACTCATTATACATACCTAACTACTAGACTAGCACTGCTACTCGCAATTTGTCAGATTACAAAGTGACCTACGATTTGTGTTTCTGTTTCTATTTCTGTTTCAATTTCTGTTTCTATTTCTGTTTCTATTTCTGTTTCTATTTCTGTTTCTATTTCTGTTTCTATTTCTGTTTCTATTTCTGTTTCTATTTCTGTTTCTATTTCTGTTTCCATTTCTGTTTCTATTTCTGTTCTATTCTGTTTTCTGTTCTATTTCTGTTTCTATTTCTGTTTCTATTTCTGTTTCTATTATGTTTCTATTTGTTCTATTTATATTTCTATTGCTGTTTCTATTTCTGTTAACGGGTACAAACAACCTATACGTTCTGACAAGTTAAATTAATTCACAGAGTATAACGGTACGTGGTAGTGGTTATTTCAGGTTAACGCGGCTGTCCATGTCTGGTTGGCGATTAGCCCGTCCCAGCCATTTGCAATGCTAGTGTAATAATAACACAGTACAAGAAACCCTAGTAGCTAAACTTATATACGTCGTGAAGTCGTGACCATATCATACTAATCGCTCATTTAATAATATGATCGATAATTATGTGAATGAGTACCGGGCCGTGATCTCGGTATTTTGAACATAGCCGCATTAGGCAAAGGTGGTGATTATACTTAATCCGTAAAAGTCATAGAACAATGTTGTTCAGAATTATCGGTAGAAGACGTGATTAAAGGGATGTAAAAGTTTACAGGTACAATATCCTGTATTATGTGGTAACATTATGATGTGTATTGTATCTGTACACTTTTTGACGTCTCCCACCGAGAGGGCCTAGATGCCTCCAAGCCCTCTCATTTGGCGATATTAGGTACACTGATGGCCGATCCACTGGGACTTACTAATTCCCTGCGTAATATTAATGGTGAGTATTGATATATCCTGGTACAAGTTTACTTTAGGTATATATGCAATATGATCAGAAAATCAAGCTGTAGGTAGTTGCTCATCTAATTGTAATGGCTATTGTATGTGGTGGTATATTTGTGTGGTGCTGCGTTTGATTTTGGTATCAAATCCTATAGATGTAAATTTATAAGAGGAGATTTCTATGTGATAGGTGGTAGACGAGCAGCAATAACGGACTGAGTCAGGCCTATAGTGCTAGGCCGGGGCCACTAGTATCTTGTAAGGCACCAAGGATTCATATACAGTATCGCACACAATCAAGACCAATCGAATGACAACTAACGTGTCAAACTCGTTCAAGCTGCTTAGGCTATAGACCTGCCAAAGTTGGATTTTATTAAGATACATACATACGCTCGAAAAACACTACAATCTATAAAAAGACACAAACCCGGAGTACTTATAAATAGTGTTGGTTTTAGGAACCGTCCGTTTATAATCTGAATATTTTTTCATCGAGTCTCTTACAATACACGTAAAAAACTTACGTGTATTGTAAGAGACTCGATGAAAAAATATTCAGATTATAAACGGACGGTTCCTAAAACCAACACTCAACTAAATCAATCCTCTCCCAATTTCTCAATCAAAAACACTCCAAAACGAAACATTGGAGCAAGTTCCGCAGCACGCCGACATAACTTGGACGCAAGCGAGAATTGTTTGTAGTTGTAACCCGGCAGAAGTGCCAAGTTCGGGGAAACATTTTATACGGCGAGGATTTATGACCTAATATTGGCAAAGTTTGCTTTACCGAAACCGATATCCGGGTTTAAGATGGAAGTGAGTTGAATTTTTGATTTTATAGCCGGTGTAGGCGGGAATCTGTTAGCCGGGGGAAAGACGGTAAGTACTTAGTCGGTATGGGGGATTTTTAAAGACCCGTCTTGTTCTAAATTACGCTGTCTACTTGTTAGTACACCGGACTTACAGATTCCGGTCTTATTTTTTAGCATGAAGGAATATAGGCAGGTACTTAAAGTATTTACTTTCGAAGTCAATCTTGGCTCCTAGGAGGTAAATAGAGCTGCAATTAGACTGAAATTGTAAATAATCTCATGCAGTTATTTTCAATAAATGGATAGTTTAGGCCAGCGGTCGTCACACTTCACTCTTCAAGGGCCACATATCAATATGAACATCAGGGCCCGGGTCGCAGTATATGCGTTTCAAGAGCTTTTGCATAGGTACTTATCCATACTAGTCCACACTATTCATATAAATGCGAAAATGTATGTCTATTACTTCTACTCAAAAACCACTAAACTGATTTCTGATAAGTACGAATATGTAGTTGACTAGTAATTAAATAAATGTACTATATCGCGGGCCGCACAAATAACGTCTGCGGGCCGCATGCGGCCCGCGGGCCGCAGTTTGACGACCACGGGTTTAGGCTCTGGAGATAGGCTCAAATAGTAAAAAAACAAGATTTTTTGATTTTTACAATAATATCACAGGTTTTTCGAATCTAATAAACCTACTTATACAACGTACCAAAAATGCAGAACTACATCGCACTTTGCGAATTTCATCGATAATGTTTACCTACTTATTTCTTTTGAAATCATAGAATATAAAAAGGTACTTAAAATTGTATAAAAATCATTAGATACTCCACTTCAATTTTCTATAGAGTCTTACTAAAAAGGTTGTAAAAGGTCTCATTTGTAGGTACAATGAAAGACTTTGAATTCATTTTCAATAAGAAGCCAAGACTTCCCGCGTCAATTTCCAGAAAATCTCCGCAATAAAATTCAAAAGTTGGGTCATTCCAACCTTTTACAAGCACTTATGAAAGTCAAATGAACAGGTTCGAGAGCCTGAAACCACCTGAAACTGAGACTGAATGAAACGTCTTGAAATGAACGGCCTTTTAAATCAGTTCACGGGGTGGCTTTTCAAACCATTCAAATTCAAGGGATATAAAACTTGAATAAATGAATAAAACTTGCCTCAACTTCCCCAGTATCCATACTTCCATACTAATATTAAGTATAAATGGGAAAATGTGTCTGTATGTTAGTCTTTCTTTCACGACAAAACGGATCGACAAATTGACGTGATTTTTATGTGGTATCTGTGGTATCTCCACATAAAAAAGTAGTAAGTTAAAGGGATGGAGTACTCCATCCCTTACTTACTACTTATAAATCTTTACTTCAAAATATAAGAGCAACAAGGATTTATAATATTCTTTTTAAACTAACTGAATCAATAATTGAAGTTTGGTGCCTGAACTAGGAACATTATAATTATATCTCAGGCGAAAACAAAAAAGGGCCTAATTACAAATTTAATTCGCCTACAAATACGTTACTACTTAGACTACTTTTTGCCCCTTTCTAACCTCCCATTTTAGGTAAGTGGGGGTTGCGAGCGAAGCCGCGGGTAAAAGCTAGTTCACCCATAAAGCCGTGGTCAAAGTGAGACAAAAAAGTATCGAGCGGTGACGGGCGCAGTAAATCGTGGGCCAAGTTCGACGGTAAGTGCCGACGTAATTTAAATGTAAATTGAGCTCCGGTGGCCTAAGACGTTGATATTTCACCTGGAGTTTGGCAGGTGGTGCAGCGATACGACCCTTGCCTCATTATCGGAGGTCCAAGTTGGGAAGTCGGGTGTCCGTTTTAGTGCCACCGATTGTAAGTAACATAGGGCGGAGTGCTTCAGAAAGTTTGACTTTTAACTTTCTTTTTACCTACTTTTAGACGTAAAATTGAGAATTTTTAAAATATCGGTTTTCTTATTTTAGTTTAAAAGGTTGTAAGCAGGTTCAGCACTGAGATTTGTCAATAAGCCTGTTCCTATATGATCTGAAAAAGTAGGTATTTGAATAGCTTATTTTATTTTAAAATAATTATGGTGATAGGTAGGTACATTCAACAGTTAGTTATCTGGTTAATTATTATTTGGCAACATTGCAGTAAAGCTTCCTTGCCAATTTCAGCAAGGCATCTTTAAAATTATTATTTGAAGAACATTCATGGTTTTCGTGTAACTGAGCAGATTTATCTTTGAAAAAGATCTCATAATTACCCTTATTAATTCTGCAACCGCATACGTCTAGCACGGTCGTTAAACAGACGTTACAAAATCCCAACGTGATCTGTAACTCTGAATTGCCTTGCAAATATGTCCGCTAGACGGCATGTTTCCTCCATAAACCGGGACTCTGTTACAGCATAACTGCACCGCACAAAGAAAAATTAAAATTTCCGACTCCACTTTAACTGTCAGAGTAATTTCCACCAGCTGACTTTTTTCGGACCTCTCTCCATATAAAACGCGAGTGTAATTTCTGTAAAATGTATTTAAAAGTGACCGGGGCGGGCATCTCCGGAACGCATTCAAATGCGCTCCCCGAGGTGAAGCGAGCTTTATACGTTTCACAACATTCACAACAAAAAGTTATGGAAAATGTTAAAAGGGGCCAAGTTTGCTTTAAACTATTTACATAGTGGACTCCACTGAGATAGAGATTTGATAAATTTAAGACTTTGCGTTTGCATCTACCTAAATTATGTCTAATGTTCATAAAACTTAAACTTAGGCTATCTAATTTTGGGGTCAAGAGAAGCTGTTTGAGATCAGATTTTTTGTTTTTAGAAAAAATATTTTAGAAGGTCCCGTGCTTCCAGATTTTTTTTACTCCTAACAAACGCAAGTTATCTATAGAGATAGTAATATTTATATTTATACAGACAGAAATATTCATTATATTGGACATCAAAAGACATCCCCATATGACGTTCCATTGGAATACGAGGGTAAGGCACTAAGGAGAAAAATACTTTGTTAAGTTCCCTGTTACTGTCAAGGTTCGTAATTTATTGTATTTTTTTATTAGTTATAATTAAACCCGCGAACCCGCTTAACACGACCGCAGCGCTCGAGCCTCTGCATTAAAATGCATTCTTGCGGGCGCGCACTGCGGCCGAGTATGAGCTGCGGGGAATTTATTGCTTTTTATTTGGTTTGTGTCGGCGGTTTTCTGCCTCAGGTGCGTTCGTACATTTTAAATAAAAGTCCAGACAAATTAAACCCGTTATCGACACGCGAATTTAGGAAACTACATTTTCTAAGTTTTCATGGGTCTAGGTGTAGGTACTGGCTTGACGACCTCAGTTAATTATCGTCATCTGGTACTCATAGTACAGGGGTTGCCCTAGTTTGGGACCAGGTAGATTGGTGTGATTGTCTGGCTCATTTATTTATTTATTAAAATAAAACATTACGTAAGCCACATGCGAGCCCACCATCGACTGGAGCTGGAAAGGAGTTATCGCTTTAGCTAGAGTCAAAATTCTGTGTTTGTTTCACGAGCTACATTCTCTGAATGCGTTGAAATTTAAACTAGAACTGCAGCTGTCAATGTCACTCAGCTGCCAAATAACCAGCTGCTGGCATTCATTCAAATAGGTGGTACTCTCGCAGAGCTATTATGATACTCGTTGTTTACACTTTGCTATCATAACCAAATTGACCAACCGTCGCACGATGGTATGTTATGTACTAAATAAAGGGCTGATTAACTCAGGTCATTAACAGGTCGATACCGACCTGTTTAACACCACAGCAAGCGAGCTCTAGCGCTTAAATCTATTCCATACTATTTATAAAGAGATAACTTCTATGGACGACAAGGCTTATAGGTAAACCGAAAACACGAAACGCTTACGCGATGTAATTGGACACAGAACCATCTATCGGTTCATTTCTGAATTACGGTCCCGAAGCGAAGTGAGGGCGGGCCACTAGTAAATAAATAAAAAATGTTTATTTGCTCTTGTATATTCTTGGTGATGTTTCATTGTGACCGCCAAATATTATTTATTAAGCTTTTCTATGTGATAGGTGACAGAAGAACCTCATGGTAAGCGATTGCCGCCGCCCATAGACACCTGCAACACCTGTCGAGTGAGTAGGGGCACCGGAGGGCCAACTGGGGGAAAGGGACTTTTGGCAGTGCACCACATGTAACTCCACTGGTGTTCGGTTGCCTGTGGGCGGTGGCTTAAAACTGATCCGTCTGCTAATCTGCCACTTAGAAAAAGATAGAAGATATAGAAGATTATTACAAGAGCTTAAGGTGTTTACTCCAAGAACCCCCCAATATTCAAGAGCAATCCGCGCACTTTGCCTACTTCGTTCCGTTCCACGGAGCGTTCGTCGGGCTTGGCTCCGGCCGGGAAGAGCCTTAAGCCAGTAAAGCCGTGAATTCAACGTGAACGAGATGCATTCTCGTAGGTGAGCCGGGCATTTCTCGATTCGGTGACTTACCATTTTGTTAAACTAGTGGGCAATTCTCGTATTCTCTCACTAGAAATTAAATAAAAAAAAAACCTTTATTCAAGTTAGGTCCATAACAAATAAATGTCAGAAACATATTATATCTGTCACTGTACCGTATTTGTTACGAAACCGATTTCTATTTAAAACCAAACACAAATTCAGGTGGAATCTTCGCTTAGTCCCTGTACAGGTATGACGTCGCTGATGCGGAGCTGGCGTAATTTCCGCGCAATATCCGCGCCCCTCCGCTATCCGCCCGCTAATCACGCCGGTATAGACTGCTACGTCTAGGTATATCAGGCTGAATGCAATCACATGTTCCATCTATTGGCATCATAAATAATCAAAGTCTTTTGGTGGCAGACGAGCAGAGGATCATCTGATGGTAAGCGATTGCCACCGCCCATAGACACCTGCAACACCAGTAGTCACCAGTGCGCTTCCAACCTTTAACCCTCACTCAACGAAACACAGTGTCAATCAATGTGACATAAATGTATGTTTTTTGAGGGGTGATTGTTAAAAAATAAAACATCAATGAATTGATATAGCATCTCATACATTGATCTGATTTCGTACCAATTAGCTTTCAAGCACACTATCATTACCGTAGCAGTATAATTTTTGTGCGAGAGCCACATTTCGGCATTAATGGACTGGCTTGACAGGAGTGATGCCACGGTCTCACAGAAAACCGGTATTTATCAGCCTGCGCTGTGTTTTGTCGAGTGAGTGGCAGTACACATAGACTAGTCACCTTTCAGACATAAAAATTAACCTTGACCTAAAAGTTCCCCATGTGAAAGAAACCCAAAATATCCGCGAGCATTAGCCATTACGTCCGTCCTCTGATCTTAACATCCATCAGTCACCGAGGCAGATGCTCCATAATATATGAGCCGGTGTCCGGGCCGCCATATATTTCCCCAAGGACGATAGTGTCATACGGGATATGTATGGCGCGTCGCCGCTGTGAAAAATGTTATAGGTGTCCGCATTACCCCTGATGTATGTCGATTGAAAAACAATGGGGTACGGGAAAGGTAGGACTGAGCTTGCTAGCGCCACCGATACTTTTGTTTATTTTCATGGTCCCATATTTCAAAAGAACGGAGCTTTGCTGTCCGTCTGTCTCTCTGACTCTTCTTTTAAGGAGCGGATGAAGGTATAGAGTTGAAATTGTCAGCACAAGTAACAATAATCTCCAACCGACTCGGCTATAGCAACGGATCTTAATGATCTGTGACGTATGTACTCAGAATATAATAATTATAGTTGAACCTGGGACCCCAAGTATAACTGTAGCATTAGAGTGCGTCCCATTACCCACTGCGCCACCGCGGCAGTCAAAAAACATAGCCTGTTTATACCAATACTAGTGGCCCGCCCTCGCTTCGCTTCGGTATTTAATTTTTGAACGAAGTAGAATCACAACAATTAAAGTAATTAGCAAAAAGAAATTTTACTGATACTTTAGGATTGATCATTTTGTTGATCGTAAACCTTAATGAAGGAATCTCAAAAAGATTGATTTCAAAAATGCTGGAAACTCTATAACTTTACTTTGTCAAATTAATCATTCCCCGTTCACCCCTATAGGGGGGGGACTTTTATAAAATTCTAGCAAAGCCTAAATACCAATTTTTCAAGATCTAGCTTCAAAAAATGACAATACTTCGTTCAACCCCCTTGTTCCGACGTAGCAGGCCACACATAAAGTCTATGGCTTACGTTTACATCCATACTAATATTATAAATGCGAAAGTAACTCTGTCTGTCTGTCTGTCTGTTACTCTTTCACGTCAAAATACTGAACGGATTTAAATGAAATTTGGTATACAGCTGACCTAGACCCTGAGAAAGGACATAGGCTACTTTTTATTGCGAAAAGGGGTTGTAAGGGGTTAAAATGGGGGTAGAAAGTTACTTTCCACGCGGACGAAGTCGCGGGCGGCCGCTAGTTAAGAATAAATGAGTTCCCAACAACGCATTCATAGGATCATGCTGAGAGCCTCGTCCGCAGCATCAAGACGGCCGCTCTCGAAAACCTGACGCAACGAAACCTATCCTTTTACATACTTATTCTTGTTTTATACCTAATAATTGTATCTTTCTAATTATTTCATGTTAATGTGGTCTGCTACGTCAGCCCTATTGTATGGTGTTGCCACACCGGGGGGACAATGTTGCCGACGTAGCAGGCCACACATAAAGTCTATGGCTTACGTTTACATTAAGAATAAATGAGTTCCCAACACCCTTTTCCCCCTTTTTAGGTTGAAGAAAAAAATAGCGAATTCACTTTCATTACATTTGTATGCAAAGCCCAAATACCAAGTTTCAAGAATCTAGCTTTAAAATTGACAATACGGCGTTTTATCCCCTTTTCTCCCCTTTTTAGGTTGAAGAAAAAAATGCTGAATTCATTGCTTTACATTTGCATGCAAAGCCCAAATACCAATTTTCAAAGCTCTAGCTTTAAAAATGACGAATTCCATACGACGATTAACCCCCTTTCACCCCTTTGTAAGCTGAAAAAAACATGTGAAATTACTTTCATTTAATTTGTATGGTAAACCCAAACACCAATTTTCAAACTCTAGCTTTAAAAATAATAAATCTCCCATACATTGTTTTAACCCCATTTCACACTTATGGCTTGAATTAAAAAAAACTAAAACAGGTCAATTTTTATTTTGATAAACAACCATAATCCAAATTTTCAAATCTCTAACATCAAAATTGAATGACTTTCATACTAACGTAAACCCCCCCTTTCACCCTTTAGGGGGTGAATTTCGCAAAACCCTTCTTAGTGCGCGCCTACATAGTAAGAATTACCTATGTTTCAAATTTCATGATTTTAGGTCCAGTAGTTTTGGCTGTGCGTTGATAGATCAGTCAGTCAGTCAGTCAGTCAGTCAGTCAGTCACAGGCCGAGGCGTTACCTCTTTATTAATAGTATAGAAGATGATAAATTATACATCGCGATTGCAGTTAGAACCGTTTTTGGCACTGTGACTTACTCAACAGTACCCAGAGTACACCAAAGTTTTGTTTCTGTTCAACGTGATGTTAAATAAAAGAGAACAGAATAGAATAAATCATTATTGCCAAACCAATTGCCCTGATAATGAACAAAAAATATATATTGAGGCGCCGTCGTTTGGTACTCAAGTACCTATGCTGATATCAAGGGCTTATTCTCGCTGAGAAGAGGTGGACATTTGTGTCACTGTCCACCTAGGGTGGGAAAACACGAATAACCTATATTGCGTTGTTAGTTTTGGACCGAGGTAAGTTGGGGAGATGAGTAAAACTGTGGAAAGAGGCGCTTTATATTAGGAAGCGTAGTAGCGAGGTAATCTTGAAAAGGATTCAGTCACTTATAGACAGAATCCTATTATAGAGACGGCACATGCGTACAAACAGATTCCAAAAGAGGTTGCGTATTGTTCTAAAAAGGCAATCAAAATAAAATGTCATCATCTTTTATAGGTGTAAAAGAAATTAGCCAAGAATGACGCTAGTTGACTCTTCTCTGCTTCATAACACGTATTGTCAATTTATCGAATACGCCGCACTGTGATCCAAATTTATTGCCTGGACGAACTGAAATATTCGCGTGCAGTGGCTCCGTCTGTCGGCGCTCTGATCCAGTGCACATTTATTACGGGAATACTCCAATTCTCGAATATTCATTTGCAGCAGAATTCCCGCTTATCCGAACCCTATCTGTTCTGAAAAAGTACGTAATGTAGCCGCTCGTAAGCGGATAGGCATGCTTCGGCAAACGAAAATTCAAGTTTTTTTAAGCGTTCATTGCACATAGTAGATACATGCTTCACTATAAGATTACATATTTGCACTTTTTTTGTTTATTTCCTTTTTGTCAGATATATGTACGTAAATATATCCTAAAAAAAGTACGTAAAAAAAAAAAAAAAAAAAGTCAACAAAACGTAAACACGTATTTGCCTGTGCTCCGTACAATTTATTTATTTTCTGCGTTCCGTCCAACAAATCGTGCTTTATTTGTAGCGTGAGGGACTTGTGATTGTGTCGCTCGAATTTTTACGGACCAGGTACTACAATCCACGGTTAATTTGATAACTTTTCGTGATTTTTATAACTTTGTTTCAATCTGTGACTCATAGCCGGCGATAGTGACAGCTGTGTGGAAAGTGACAGCTCTGTGAATAGTGCCACTTGACCATAGACAAGGTGCGTTCGGATACGCATACCGTTTGTTATCCAACATAACCAGCGCCCGCCACAGACGACAGCGCCCTCTAGCCGTTGCACTTCGGAAACTGTTGCTGTTTGTTTGATAGCATCTCTTCCTTACGATGGCACCTACAGGAAATAAGTGCACAGGGTGTCGCCATGTTATAACTGGCAAGGATTTTTTGGTATGCTCTGCTTGCACATCAAAATACGATCTTTTGTGCGCAAATAT